>JASAMW010000222.1:0-41493 GCA_030247985.1 Epsilonema sp. ZAB3_2
AGGAAATGCGCTTGGCGTACGCCCGGCGAATGTATGATTGTCTATGCCTTGCATAGAACGGGCCATTTACACACTATCCCCAGCGCATGTCTTTGATGTGAATGAGCCTTTAGTGTACTGGGAGCAACCTGGCGTGGGTGAACTCGTGACATTGATATTTCAGCTACACTCAGATTCACCATCATGCTGTCTCGCCTACATTAGCGAAAACATGCTTTACTTTATGCATATACTCTCACCTTCTGTTTGTGCTGCGCATTTCATTATTAACACATACCATGAGGAGGCGTCATTGTTGGCAACACGAAACATATTTGTTGTCCGTTTGTTGTTCGTTCTTATAATGGGTGTTGCCGTAACGACAACAAACCAACAACACGAAAGAGAATTGCTGTCCGTTTTGTTGTCGGTTTGTTGTCCGTTCCGACAACGCCCATATAAAAACGGACACCAAACCGACAACAAACGGACAACAAATCTGTTTCGCGTTGCCAACAATGACGCCTCCTCGGGTATGTGTTAAACTATCGTTTACTGCGCGACTCTTTGTTGAGAGCTTGCCACAGTATGTAGGGTACTATGGGTAAACCCGGCCACCTAAGTTTCAAGGCTGCACATCTGAAACCAACAATGGACAGATTGAGTCAAATATCATACCAATCGATTCCTTGAAACTCCCCTCTTTCAAATGAGCTAGTCGGCTCATCATTGGCGGAAACAGCAAGTTCAAAAAAGGTCAGGTGGCCGGCCGGGTTTAACCCACAGTACCAATGCGGTCTATCCTGCCCATTTTAGTACCTTCCTTTCCTTTCTCATATCCGTCAGGATTCATCGAAGGAATGATGTGAATGCGGGTGCTATTCACCAATCGCGTCAGATACTCGTTTTTGCCGTAGTTTTCGCACAACACTTGAATCAGATACAGCAGGCATACACGACCCACGACCTCGTTGCCGTGCATGTTACCCACGTATTTGAATTCAGGTTCGCCTGAAATACGCGCACCGATAAAATCTATCAAAAGTATAACTTTTTATTCTGTGACTCATTGAATATGACGAAAACGATAAAAATGGGCATCGGGCGTACAGGGTCGTGGGGTGTCGTGGTTTGCGTGGTTTAGCGTCTGCCAAATGTAGACGCGATTTCAGTACTGAAGGAATTTGGCGATATCTCGCCACTGAGAGCAGATAGACGCAAGCGGTTTTTTATTGGAAATCCGAGCTAAAGTTAGCCGTGGAAGTTTTGACCGCAGTGCTCTACGTCGCGTATTTCTCGAGAAAAATAATCAATGGATCACATAATAAAAAGTTATACTTTAAATTCTAAAATGCTATTTAGTCTGGCCACTAGTGCGCTACACACGAGGTGAGTAAACTCACGGGGAATTACCCGTAAGTATGCGATGAAGCATAGGGAGTCCGGTGAATTCACCGTGAGTTTGAAACTCACCGTCGTGCGAACACATGAGAAAAATTTTGCGCTTGGGAGCAAGTGAGAATGTTCTACACAAAAATGAAACTCGAAGTTCAAAATTCACCGTGAATTCACCGTGAGTTTACTCACCACGTGTGTAGCCCACTGCTGAGAGTTAGTTCGCTGTGGAACTCAAGATCGTGTTGTGTAAAATAGAGAGACAAATGCGGATTTCTGTTCATGCTTCGTGCACTCGTCCTATGTACAAGCAAACTACACAAGACGACTGAGTTCCATAGCGAGATCTGTCTGGCCAGGCTAGGCCACGAGTTACGCAATACGGGGGCGTAGCTGCAAGGTAGCCCCCGGCTATCTTTTTATAGCCAGCCGAAACATAAAATTCACGAGTTGTCCCAGGCTGCTCCCGTAACACAGAGTAATAGGAAAATTCGTCGTCGGTAACTTGTGATTTTGATCTTTCGGCTGGCTGTAACGCTGAAAAGTTTGGAGCCAAGTTAAAAAAAAGTCGATCCTTGCAGCCATAGGAGGCAGAGATCAACCTTTACAATCGATTCCCCATGCTAAGCTTCTCTGCTTGAACAACGTATAACGTTGTTCTGTACTGTACGTACCAGGCTCATGTTCCTTTGGTAAATCCGATATGATCATCACCCACAAATCTCTCTTCTTCACACTTTTCCCAATGGAATACAGCTTCGTAATATCTGGATAGTTCAAAGCGAACCGCTTCATCATTGCTGTCATCTCGTTGTAATCGTGATGCACGAATGACGTGGGTTGTTTGAAATCCCCAACGAGCTTCTCCATATCTTTGTGAGTCCAGAAAATTCTTTCCCCGGTTTTGGGATTGATCAGAGGTCTCCCTTTCTGATGTACGTAGAAAAAAAAAAAACCCCCGATAAACCGCTATCATCTTCTTGTCCTTTCTTATCAGTTCTCGTTCCTCCACCACCTCCGAAAATTTTTGCAAACGAATTCTTGATGAAAGACAAAGCGGAAGATTTGCGTTTTTCCACTCGCAAAAGCGCCCTCTTTTGACGGGAAATAAGGCCATAGGTGTCGCGTTCTTGTCGAATGCTTATGGAATCTTGGTCCGAAGGATCTAGGCGATAATAAGGCGAAGTGGTCGACACGAACACCAAGAGTAGAATGAGCAATAGGCAAGAAGAATGTTGCAACATGGTTGAAGGAAAGGCACTTGGCACGGTTTGGAAGAATCTTGCAAAGATTAGGCCTTGACCAGCCAGCAAACAAAGTTCAGGTATTCATTCTTGATTATTCAAGTGATTCGAAATCGTCAGCAAACTTTTGAGCAAAAATACCTTCAAACACACATAAAAATGAGTGTCATTGCCACGTAACAAATACAAAATTGTGAACTCTTACCACGCAGTGTGTAAAAGCGAATACATCGCATTCCCGCAGATGAAAACCAGTTTCTTTGTTTCACTGGGGCCGAAAAACAGCTTGCTTTCTTCTGTGTTGTGTTGTGTTTTGTGTTTTGCGTTTGCGGGAAAAAAATTTATTACTAAACTTCGCATACACAAACTATCATGAGCATTATCACGCATTCCAGCGCATATGGAACGAGTGTCATTTTGACCATGAGAGCGAAAAAAGCGTACTATTTTAGGAAGTGTGAAGTACTCCTTTCGGAGCTAAAGTGGCTTGTGAACCGTATTCGGGTGAATTGTGATTATGTAGGTGTGAACAAGGAGCTATAAGTAGCTACTTATAGCTCCTTGGTGTGAATACGAAATCGCACAAGCATCGTAGACACCTTTATCATAGATGCAAGTAACAAACCACAGTATCACGACTCCAGGGCAACATTCCAAAAAAGCGCAAATAAACAGTCAACTGAAACAAGATAAGTTTTTTGTGTGCCTATGGAAATATTGTAAGAAAAATCACCACCCTTCAGCTATACCTTGAAGCCAGAAAGGTCGAATTGGCACCTTGGTCATACAAAAGTAGTGGAAAATTTCAAAAGTGATGAACAAAGTGCTGGCCAAGAAGCATTTTTCCAATTTCCACATATACGTAAGTTTTGTATGAAAAATTGAACCTGAACTCGAACTTGAACTCGAAAAAACTCTAATTTTTGGTGAACCTGAACTCGAACTCGAACTCAAATTGAAATGCTGAACCTGAACTCGAACTTGAACTCGAATTGTCTAAAATTTTGACTAGAACTAGACATAAAAACCCGCATGAAAATCTAAGCGGTGGATCTAGACTAGAGTTAGTATGCATGCACAGAAAGGTGAACGGTTTATTATGAGACACCCTGTATGCTCTATTCTTGCTTAGGGAAGACTGGACGACTATAGTGAGTTAGTAGTGCTCTTTTATGAGTTAATTTTAATTTTTTTTATGGGCCTCATGATTTATTACGGATGAAAACACTGACTTCCATCTCTTGGTCTCAAGGGAAATTTGATGAGCATGAGCTATGCAGTAACGGTTTTTGACAATGACAGGCGGTGCCTTCATTATAATGAAAGTATACAATAGTGGACCCATATCCGTTTCGCTTCGCCATATCCCTGTTCTAAATTCTAATGAACAACAAACAACCGCATGTCATGGCAATTCGATTCGAAATACAGGTTGCCAAGCCGACACACATTACACATTGTCATACCATATACTTCGGCTTACCGGGAAAATTAATGAAATATTTTAATTTGAGTGATATGTAGGTCCTGTTCTGAAGTGTACGGTTAGATAATTAGCACTTTACTCTTTGCTATCTGCGCAGTGCGGAGCGGGCCGTAAAGGAAAGAAAAGATCCAGCGACTTATGGAATAACAATAATGTGGTCCAACAAAATGTGCTCTGATCCTGACTGCCGCTGTGCTGTATACCGCTGCAGTATCGCAACTGGTTGCGTCGACTGGCAACGGTCTCACCTTCGCGGACTGCAGGGCGAATGGCTCCAGCGTCCCCGTGGGAATGCGCTCCTGTTTTCTGCAGCTCTTTGGCCAAACCATGCAGTGGAGCGCAGCGAAGGCCGCCTGCGGTCCGCATGGACATCTCGCCGTCATCCCCGACTCCAGCCTCTTTCCAGACGTCAATCCAACGGAAACGGGAAATGTAAAAGGACATACGGGAAATGTAAAAGGACTTATGCCGTGCTTTTGGGTGCTGGCCCGGGTCGGGTGCTACTGTACGTGCATAAAAATATGCGCACAATGATCTGAGAATGCGCCAGGTTACTATCGGATATTTTGACTCCAAGATCTTGACATAAATATTAGAGCTCTCACGGGTAGGCATTTTGCATTGATCCGGGTCCGGGTCCGGGTCCGGGTTTTGAAACCATGTACCCGCGGGTTCCGGGTCCGGGTCGGGTAGTAGGAATATTTGCTGTTACATGTTAGTCGACGTATTCATACATACACAGCATACTATTACTATGTGGTACAGTACGACTGTATATACGTACGTTACGTACATACCGTACATATGCAGATTCAATAGACTAGCAATAAATATATATCAACGTTCGTTTGAAAGAATACATAACCTCCAGGTGGCAAAATTGAAAAAAATGTAGCTCGATATTTTGTGAACTGGCGAAATTCGAAAATAACTGTCCCTCTATTCTTGAGAAAATTTTTTTTTTCGAGACCGCACCCCACAGGGTCGGCTGTAGGTGAAACTCCCACAGTCTCCTCCGCACCTTTAACAACACCCGTTATGGTGGGTCAGTCCAGTGCCGCAAGGCACGACCAGCAATGTCCCGAACCAGGGAAGGGCCTGGCACGAAGCCGAACAGCCATCAGCGACCACTGGTCGGGGTGTGCTGACTCGAAGGAAAGCACTGGTGCTATAGATGCCAGCGAGCGGGCGCACCATACTGCCGCTGGGGTTGCCAGTCGCTTTAATCCCACCTGGCGAGAGTAGGAACTCATGACGCAGAGGACGGCAGATCGGACGTACTTAGCCCGTCTTTTACCGCCTGCGCCACGAGCGCGACACTTGAGAAAATTTCAGAAAATGCTCAAACTACAGGGTGTCTCACGTAGACCTACCTAACGACTCAGCCTTATAACTTCCGTATTACAGTAGATATCAAGCTGAAATTTTGTCCCCATAAACCCAATAATATACCATACTTTGTGGCAGAATTTGAGTCAGGTAGGTCAAGTAGGGATGGAATTACAAGCTTGCGAAGTTGCGACCACTTTTTTCAACATTTTGAAATCAGTGGTGCCACTATTGACCTCGACAGACCCTTGAACGCTGTTATGGATGGTAAATCGCCTGTATTTTTGAATCCTTTGTGTTCTGGACTGTGGTCATGTTCAGCCATTGTTGTTTCGCCATATTACCTCGTTGGATAAGCTGCTTGACCATGCTGAGCAGAAGGTTCTTATCTCAAAGCCATGCTCAGTGCGGAAAATGATAAAAACAGGGTCCAAAATGTCTAAGCCTGTAATTTCGTTCGCTGTGGGCCTATTTGGTTCAAATTTTGCCACGTAGTATGGTATATTCTTGGGTTTCTGGGGACAAAATCTCAGCTTGATATCTACTGTAGTACGGAAGTTATAAGGCTGAGTCGTTGGGTAGGTCTACGTGAGACACCCTGTACATCGAGCATAAATCCTAAATTCTGCGAAATTTTACACCTTTAGACCCGACCCGGATTTTCGCCTATTTTTCCGGGTCCGGGTCCGGGTCCGGGTAGCAAAAAAAGCCGGGTTTTCTCGGGTCCGGGTTCCGGGTCCGGGTACCCGCATGTCCAAACACCACATCATTTACGTATAGTAGTCACGATGAATACAAATAGCAAAAAAATGCAAAGCAAATAGGCCTATGTCAAAAATTTCGAAATATGTTTTCAAGCCAAATGTTCTATGTGCGTGTTCTGCATGGAGTCACTCGAAACTTTTTTTGCGATTTTCTCGAAAGTATGAAAATTGAAAACTGTACACAGGACGTTGTACCTCGGTAACGACGCATCGTTTGTTTATGTATAAAAAGAACGCACATAGCCTACATTATTATTTACGTATAGTACAGTAACAGTTACAGTAGCCTCCTTATTTTAACAAAAAGTATTCCATTCCGCCCTGTTTGTTTACCATAGAACGCCCGGAAGTGGCGAACATTCCGGCCGGTGTACGGACAACTTTGAAGTGGTCCACGCAGCAGTACTGAACTCGCTGGACATGTCAATTGTCCACGACTGTACTGTACCACTTTCGAAACTGCGCAGATGTTCCATTAGTGATTTCCACATTTCTGATGCTAATGTAACATTGCGCAGTTTATAAAGTGGTACAGCCGTGGACAATTGGCAGGTCCAGAGAGTTCAGTACTGCTGCATGGGCCACTTCAAAGTTGTCTGTACGCCGGCTGGCATGTCCGCCACCAAATTTAGAATGTGGGTACTAACAGGCTAACAGCACACTGCGCATTGCTCTTTCGCTTTTTCAGCTGGTATGGATCGGTGCGGTTCAGCTAGACAATCAGGCGGGTAAGGGAGTCGGTTGGTATTGGCTGAACCCGGACGGGAGCGAATCGGCTTTTGAAATGTACCAGAATCTGACCACGTGGGTAGATGGCGAGCCGAACGATGCCGGTAACCAGGTGGAGAGCAATGGCGCCAACTACGTCAATATGCACGGTACCGGGCTGTTGGATGGCGGCTCAAGCCAACTCAAGCATCCTCTCTGTCAATACAGTACGTACTGTACGTAGTAAAATTAGAAAAAAAGAAACATTGAATGATGGGTGTGAAGCTTCGGAATGGAATTTGCTGGCCGGTAGCATTCATGATAAAGTTGATGTACCAATGGGTCAGACCAGAATAAAAAGACGTTACCCAACGTTCTAAGCCACCTGATCAAGGCTCACGTATATGAGCCGAAACGTTGTGGGGTAAAAGTTTCACCATCTCTATTTATTCTGGTCTGACCCATTGGTACATCAACTTTATCATGATGGGTGTGTGTACGTGTAGTGTAGTATAGTTATAATGCCTCTCGTATGTGTGGTTTTACTTATCTACGTTTTTTCAACTTGCAGATGGACCATACGCATTGTTCAGAAAATTTGCTGCAGGTGTCGAGGTCACGTTTCCCACTGGCATATCCACCTTCGCTGCGTCGTACGTAAATAAGCAACAACATCACCAGGCCGTAGGCCTACTGTATGTGTACGTACATACATGACCAGACCAACACTATGCGCGTAACACTAACACGTGAAAGGTAGTGGCATAACAGCATTACCACATGTGATCATTCAGGGTACTGGCGGGGTAAACCCGACCAGCTGAGCTCCTGTGAACGTTTTCTGTTTGAAAGCGTGAACATTTGAAAGCGAAGAGTTAAGAGGAATCGGTTGATATCATAACTTATCTCACTCGATCCCACTGTTTGCTGAGATAATGAATATGAAACCCTATGAAAATTAGGTGGCCTGATATGTTTCCATGGCCGGGTCTAGTACCGTACCTTACCTGTCAGTATTCTCGGGGTAAGCTTTCTGTTCTCTTTTTGTTTCAGTCGTTCAACCTGCTCTCTTCTGTGCCTGCAGCACACCGCTTGTCAAGCTTTCAGCTTCATCTCCACCACGGGAGTTTGCAAGCTTCACCAAGTTCCACTCAGTCACGCAAATGTTGTTTTCACTGTCAACCAAGACTCTGAATCTTGGTAGTTGGCGCCATAAAGCCATTTACCGTAGAAGCCAAAAGCTATTGACCAGTTGCGCTAAGGTTTTAGGGCTGTCACAAGGTGGCCCCTCGGTGTACTATTCATACTGTACTATTCATACTGTGATCGTGATCCTTCTTTCTGTCCATAGCTCAGGTGAATTGGATGAGAAATGGGGTAAAGTGGATCGAAAATCGTGAAACCAAATATTTTTCCAGGGAGATAAGGACAGGCAGGCCTAAAATATTTTATTTTTTCAACTGTTGTAAGAAAAAATTTGCTAACGTGACATTTACAGAAATGAGCGTAAATGTTGTTGACTATGAACAGGATTTATAGAAAACAAGCCGATGCAAGCAAAATTGATATCGCTAATCATGTAATTTTATTTGTTCTAGTGTAAACTACGCTGGTGTGGGCGTTGAATTATTTACGCGAAGTTTTGAAACGGTGCGTACAAGCTGTCTATGTTTTCAAAGAAGAAAAATTGGTATTAACTAATACGCAACCAAAACAACCAACAACCAAAACAACCAACGTGGACTTCCTAAAAAATAGCTCCGCCTAAATAACACACTAGTTGCGCGTGTGAAGAACCATGATCAATCAATCAATATACCCTTATCGAAATTGTGGGGTAGCGTGGGGACAATTGGTCCAATACATGCAGTAATGTTTGCATCCAACAAAAGTCTAGAGTGACCGAAAAAATGGAAACCTTCCAATGTCATAGGCGTTCAAACAAAATAGCATGAATTCGCATGGAAAATATGGATTTCAATTCCAGGTGTTGAAAGTTACTGGGCACTGAGAGCTGGGTGGTGAATGGCAATATATGTCTTGCGCAGGTGCTTGGGCAGACTTCAGTTCAGGCTAGGCTTAGGCTTAGGGCTTAGGTATTGGATTCAGAGGGGTAGACCTCAGCCTCAGCCTTAGCCTGTCTGTCCATGTGCCTGTGCAAAGTAGATATTACCATGCACCCCGCATCCACTATGCACCGCCTGCACCCCCAAATTACCCCGCACTACCCTATTGCAAACGCTGACTCAAATACTATGATGCTACCCGGCCCATTTGTTGCTTCGACAATGTCTGTTGCGCCACTTTGTTTGTATGTGCTATTTAGGCAGATCCTATTTTCAAGAAGTCCACGTTGGGTGCGATTTGGGTGTTTTGGTTGTTGGTTGTTTTGGTTGCGTATTAGTTATTACCGAAAAATTTTTTATAAATAATAAAATAAATGCATTTTTTTGGCGCAAAATTTTCTAAACATGGAATAGAAGCTCTCCTGGTTGTAAATAATTTGGAAATTTCACTTCTGGAAAGAAATAGCAAGAAAAAGCATCAACAATCTGTTCCCGTTTGTCTCTACCGCCGGTCAAACAAATTGTTCAGGTGCTCGTATGTGGCGTATTGTACGTACGTACCTCAGTACCGTCGAACTGTGATCTTTCTGTTAGTTACCTTTTCTTTTACCTGTCAACTTTGTGTGTTTTCTGTTTACAATATGCCGCTTTTACGTTCAGGTAAGTGAGGACTTCCGAAAAAGTCCGTGGCGGCTGTCTATGCTTTTTCGGACGTACACGTCGCGTCGCTAATCTGAACGCGGCATTAGAATGCCGTGATTTACATGGATGGGTGGTTGTTTGCTTGATTATTGTTCCTCTCTTATAAGAGACCGTATTTTCCGGTTCATAGCCCCCTCCCCATGCATAGCCCCATATAATTGGCAAAACAAAAAATGGCCCATGCATGTCCCCCTCCTATGCATAGCCCCATATGTACTGTAGGTAGAATACCTGAAGCTACCTATAAGCTGTTCATGAGCTACCTAGTACCCATATCCACTCCCATACCAAGCTAAGATGCCTATTAGCCAGCTTGGAGTGTATTATGCCAGAATAACCCTGTTTTGACCTCAATTATGCTCTAAAGCACATGCTTTTGACCTAGAAAATATGCCTCTGCGCACCTTTCAAAAACATGAAAAATGTCCCATATGCATAGCCCCCCATGCATAGCCCTCCTGTGCCTAGACCCATATAGGACCTCTCAATTTTTGCATAGCTCTGGGGCTATGCACCGGTAGATACGGTAAGCCACTGTTTCCTGCCTTGACCGCGGGGTGGCAGCAGCCACCTCAGATCACGAAGGGGCTTGATTACGTGCAAGCCGCATTTATTTTACTTTGACCTTGTTCTTATTTTCCGCTTCCTTTTTATCAAAATTGAGGTGCACTTTTGTGTTTATGTCATGACAGTGGCATCAAAAATATACTATACCACCTGTATTGGGATCCCAATTCCAATACAGATGTTATATACACAGTTTTGGTGTCATGTAGGCCTATTATTGTGTGCATTTCTACCTGCAAGAGGTCTAGCTGTTTGCTGTTTTGTTTGTTGTCGTTTATTTTTGGCCTATGTTTTTTTATTTTGGCTAATTGTCAAAACGTGACAAAGAATCAGTGCCGAATTTTGATCTCTTCTGTTCTCTTACTCCTGCTGTCATTTATTTCTGTTCACACTCTCTCTTTCTCTCGCTAAACGCGTGACAGGGGTTTATGTGCATAGCATGGCCTGAGTATGTAGAGGTTCATATTGTGCATACGTAAGGTGCGTGCGTACACCTGGTTTGTGCAATAGCAGCAACCGGCTGGTATTGCACTATTTTCTGCTGGTTCTAAAGTACGTACGCCTGCGCTTTACCAACGCTGATGTGTGGTAAAGTTAAAGTTCGGCGCGGCAGTGTTATGCACATTTTTTGTTGTACGTACGGTGCCTATATTTTGCAGATCAGCGCAAAATATGGGCAGCCGTTTTGTGATTGGAAGTTGCCCGGTTTTGTTGGATTTGACTGATGGGTTAGAAAGCAGAAAAATCTACACTCTTTTCCTATCATCCGCAGTCAGCCAGTTCAGGAGCAATTTCTTGTTTGAAGAAAGCTCCTTCTTTTTTTTATGCACCCTGCAATCAGCTGATGTGCAGCTGTCACTTTGCGGTTGTGTTGAAAAAAATTAGGGTTTGGGTCTTGTTCTGACTGACTCCCGTGCATAATCTTCATGTCACGGGAGCTTGCTGAGAGTTTCAATGCTTCTTTTTGATGACACGAGTATTGTAATGAACTGAACAGGTACACAGGAACGTACAGTTCGTGCTGAACAGAGCCTAGCAACAGGAACTGTAACTGAAGACTTCCTTGTTCAGACCTTCTTTCTTGGCCTTGCTGCATCAATCGACCTGCGTTTACTTCTTAATTTTTCTGTTTGCGCCTTCTGAAAGTTAGAATCAAGTATTCTTTTCATGCTTGACACAAATTTTACCTACCGTATGCCTTCATTCTCACAAAGTTGGGAAATCGATTTTGATTACTTTTCATGCCTTTGAGCATTCCGTTTTCCCGCCCCCATGGCCAAGAACGATTTCAGTTTTCTTGCTCCACTCCTTTTCATTCTGAATTCATTCTATCGTCGATTTTATTTTCCATTCACATGCACGTAGGACTTTGCCTGATAGATAGTGAAGTTGTTGCTGTGTCATGTTCTTCAAAATTCATCTGGTGTTGCTGACTGTCTTTTTCTTCCATGTTGCCATTTTCTATTCCACTCTCTTTTCCTCGGAGGGCAAGTTTCTGTCCAATTAGAGCGTATCCGGGTGTTAAAAAAATCCGATTGCTCCAGCTGTGTGTCTTCTGCCCAAAATTTGTCGTGACTTTGAAATCGAATTTGAACCCCCCGTTGCTCTGTGATGTTTTGCTTTGCACATAAATTGTTTGCTGTGTGATTTTGCTTGATGCCTATCGTTGCATGTATGTGACATTCCTCTGTCTTGTGTTGATGAATGTACGATAAGCAAATACCAACCAAACCAAACTCCGTTCTCTGTGAGAACTTTTTGGTGCGTTCGAACGATATTACATAGTATTGGCTGCATGCAAAATGCGGCTGTAGGTATCTTTTCTTCTTTCCAGCATGACATGGAGTGTTGGGGGAATTATTATGTTTGCATTTTCGTTTCCCACAACTACTGTGCTGTTGTGAAAAGTTGTCCAGTCCAGTTGGGTTGGAAGGGATGGATGGATGTCAGGCGGTGTTCTCTTTTCTTGTTCAAGTTTTTCGAAGGAACTTTTGAATGACCAGGGGACCAGTTTTTGACTGCCCGCTGGCTCTACTGCCAAAGGTTTTCGTACTTTAAACCGACGATGTACATACGTGATGTAGGGTACTATGGGGTAAACCCGACCATGATGGGAAAATCCGGCCATCTCAGTTCAAGGCTGTATAACTCAGCAATCAGTGGACCGATTGATACAAAATATGAATTCACTAGATTCCTTGAACTCTCCTCTTTCAAACGAGCTATGTGGTTCATCGTTTGCTGAAACAGCAAGGTAAAAGGAGCATAGGTGGCCGGGTTTACCCCACAGTACCCTACTCGGTTCGGTACAGTATGTATGTACATACGGATTGTACGTACTCAATTTCACATAGAACACTGCTGCGCGTTTGTCTGACGATATTGTACGTACGTATTCTCTGTGAAAACGCATGACTGGGTTGTACGTGACTGCGAGCGTGTTTGATATCATATGGGTGAGAGTTTATTCTTCTTTTACTATACGTACGGTAAAGCTGAGCAATATATTGCTGTCGAGCTAATAATAGCTGTGGTATGTACACTGTACCCTACAGTGCCTGTACTAATCTGCGCAGCCTGATAGCGTTTACGCCTTTTCCTGTCATCCTTTGTCATGAGCTAACTGTCCATCTTTACTGTTGGGTGGCCAAAATAAATGGCAGCTTCAATGCTCTGTGTGTATCTGTGTAGCGGCGGCAATGTATGCATAATTGATTTTTGTGCTTTTCTGCCTTCGCTTTTTCCGTCCTGTCTCTAAAGGCCATCTATCTCTCGATATGATGTTGCTGTATGTATGTTAGCTTGAGCGTCGTGTGAGCGAAGCTAGTGCAGCAACCTTGTAGTAGTTAGGGAGTGGGTGGGAGGGGAATCGAGCGCGCGCGAAGCCAGCTAACATAGCTAGCTGGATCAGCTGACACTAGTCAGCTGAGTTTTCTACTTGCATCAATAGTATAGCAGCAACCGCTTTCCCTCCCTTTCTATTACCGTATTTTTGGGTGTATAACCCCCATACAAGACATGATCAGCTTTAGAGGCATAGCAGCTTGGTGTAGGAGTAGCTATACTGTAGCTTTATGACAGCTTACATAAGTGGTAGGTTAGGTACCCTACAGTACATGGGGGTTATACACCAGGGGGATGGATATTCATGGAACAAAATTTATGTTTTGCCAATGGGGGCATATGGGGGTTATAATACATTGGGGATATACACCCAAAAATACGGTACCCAAAGCTCCTCCGCTCATTATTTGGAGGGCGATAGGAAAAAGCTTGCTGGGGAGTTCCTTGCGCTATCTTTATGTATGCAGCTCGCTTGGTTTGGTATGCGCTACTGCGGCGCTATAATATTTTTTCGCGCTCTGTCTACCCTTTTCTCTTCTCTTTTATGCTCTATGCCATTGCTTCTGCTGCTAGCATATAGTCGTGGCAAGAAAGCTACCCAGTTAGCTTACTGTACTAGCCTGAGCTTTGCATAGTATCTGGTTTGGGCTTTGCTGTTCGTTCGTTCGTGGCATAAAGATTTCAGTTCCAAGGCTCCATCTTGCTCGACTTTTTTCTGGTCTTGCTATGTATTTATGTACTGTACGTACAGTGTTCATTGTCGTACGCCTGCGATTTTTTTCCGATATTTTCGCTCGGCATGAGGCTATTTTTAGCCACGCTTGCTTGATGGCTCCTACTTTGCAATGCGATTTGCCTACAGTACCTCATAAGCCACTATAAAGCAGTTGGGCCTTTCGCATTCTTCTTGGTAGTTAGTTTCTCTGTACATTTGGGGCTGGTTTTGGGGCCCCATTTTCTAGGTGCAATTTGTTGACTTGATTTGCGACGTATTTTGGGTCGAATTGATGGCCAGTTTCGGTGTAGGTGTACATGTGAGTATCAAAACTGTATCTTTTGCCCAGACGCCTCTTTGCGTCTAATCTTCCTGGTCAGACTTGAGTGTGGATGCAACGTGATGATTGATAGGTGTAAACGAGGGTTCAGTAGGTCACCACCGTCACCACAACATTAGGAAGAATAGGCGCAAAATTGCCTCCCTTCTTCCGCAGGGGTTTTCGTCAAGTTTTTACAACTTGGGCAGACGTGGGTCTGGGGGTGAGGGGGTTATGTTGAACGCACCCCACCCCTACCTTCTACATGCCCCACCCTTACCCTCAGGAAAAAAGCAGAGTAACATATCCCAGCGTACCCCCATGAAACAGCAGAGTTGTAGCATACCCCCACGCTTACCCCCAAATTTTTATTCAGCTGCATACCCCATCCTGAAACTCGTGCCCACGTTTGCTTGGGTGAGGAAAAGAAATTCAGGTGTAGAGGTGGGTCTTTCCTTCTTCGACCTGTATGTTCGTTCACATTGGGTGAATTGAGTTGAGATTGGAGGGGTGTACGTAGGATCAATTTAGAGATTCTCGTCTCCTGAGGTTCAGGCAAGTTATTTTCTCGATGCTCTATCTTTCTAGGTCGAGTTCGTGAAATGATTTGGATTCTTTGCAAAGATCAGCAGACTTCCAAGACCTTTTTGCGCCTGACTTTCCCTTTAGGGCAAAATCCTTGCTTGACTCTGGGTTCTTCTATTTTATTACTTCTGTGGTTATGCTTGCTGGACCAAAACTGTTCCCTTTTGCAATACTCTACACCCTTCACCTTTTGCGACAAAACTCACGATGAAGGACAAATTGAATTGATCCATCCGTTTTGAGTGCTCAAGAGTGCAGTATGTACGTAGTAGATACGTACAGTTGCATTCATATTCTTGTAGGTAGTGGATGGTACTACGTAGGGTGCTGTGGGGTAAACCCGGCCATGGGAAAATCCGGCCACCTAAGTTTCAGGGCACCGATTGAGATGAATATTACATCAATCGATTACTTGAATTCTTTTCTTTCAAATGAGCTGTTTGGTTCACCATTTGCTGAAACAGCTTGTTCAAAGGAACGTAGATGGCCGGGTTTACCCCACAGTACCCTACTACTGTCAATCAGCCATGTGTTTGGCGGGTAGTGGTCCTGTGAGACCAAACTCAATTGTGGATGGGGAATGGAAATTGAAATTATTGGGAAGGTGGTAATGGTAGCGGCAGTGACGACGGTGTGTTTATTTTGATGTGATGATCATCATGTCACACAATAGGGTTGGGTAGAAAGAGGAGAATTCGCCTCTCTTTTCTCTCTGTGCGGCCTCAATTTTTGCTCGCATGACAGACAGTGTCACGCGGTATTAGTTGTGTTGTGTAGTATTTATGTATGCACGTACATACGGCAGGGTTTTGTTGGCGTTTTGTCAAGTATGTTCTTGTATCTTACTTGCCCTGGGAATATGGACGTAAATTGTTTTTTGCATGGTACGTACTGTACGTACAGGCTATGTGACGGAGTAACCATGTCCATGGCATGTACGGCGTACGTTCATTGAGTTCTTGATCTTTGTTTGTAGTTCCTATCATCGATTAAGTACGATAACATTAGGCGCTTGGTATGGACGAACACTACAAAGTACAAATCGTACATGAATGTGTGGTACAGTACACGCCTGATAATCGTTCGCGCGAATAAAAGTGGTCGATATTGTCTTTTTTCCGTTGGGTGCGACTTTTGCTGCTGTAATAAATAACGAACGACGCGTATGTGTCTTGCGTTGTAAATGTAAACCAACACCTTCCGTTCATATTTTTGTTTCAGGAAGTAAAATTTTGGGGGAAAAACTTGGCAGAAGAGAAGGAAGACGACGAGTGGCGCGACGTTTAAAGGGCCCCATCTGACCGACTGGTTCGGTTCACGGTGGACCTTTAAAGCGTCACCGTGGAAACTGTTGTGAAGTCCTCTACTCTACCGTGTACAAAAGTGCCCAGCTACATACAAGCCGGAGAATTTTATTGTACCCGTTTATTCATCCACCTACCTACTTTGCTACCGTTTTCTACGTCCTTCCTCACCCCGTGCTACCCGACAAAGGAACTGACCATCGTTGACCACTCATGTCCAGTACGCCCGTGGCTGACGCGGGGGTGGCCGGGGGCAATTCCGGAGGAAGCGGAGGCGGCGCCTTAACCCCTACCGGCGTCCTGGGTACGGGTATCGTGGGCAGTCAGGGATTCGGCCAGAATTGCCCCACCTCCCCCGAAATGGCGATGACAATGGCAAGTATGCATCACCAACACCATCAAAGCCCCACTCTGCCTACTCCCAGTTGTACGCCTACCGCACTGGTAGGGGGAGGCGGGTTCAATCTGTCCATGGGAGCTGGCGGGGTTGGACCCGCAGGGAACATGCTGGACGCGACGGACCCCGGATTGACCATGGGATTGAGCAAATCGGCGCCTGCTGCGAATGCTGGAATGCTTGCGGTATGTGTAGGGTAATGTGGGGTAAATCCTGTCATGGGGTGCTAAGAACTTGCTGTTTCAGCGAATGATGAACCAAATAGCTCGTTTGAAAGAGGAGCGTTCAAGGAATCGATTGATGTAGTATTTTGTCTAAGCAAAAGAAGGGCAAGGGCCTAAACAAAAGACAACTCTTGCTACACGCCACCTTGCAAATCTTTGGGCTAATCGCTTATCGTGGGTCGAAGGGAAAATGGGGAAGTGCAAAGGCAGGTCACGTCTCTGACATTTTAGCTTCGCTTCAAGCTCACGTACATAGATAATTTGTGTAGGCTTGAACCTTTGCCAAATGCCAGAGTGCGCGATTCATGCGTGCAAAAAACCGAGACATCTGACGCATGCGGTATTTTGTTTTGCACGTTCACGCATTTTTATCGTTGGCGTACGAATGAATCAATTTCTGAATATTTTCTCGAAATACTGTGCACCAAGAAAATGTGAAGCATGTAGGGTATCAGGGGGGTAAAAACCCGACCGGTATTTGTGAAACGCTTCGCCTGGTTTTCTTTTTGATTCGCTTAATTCAAAGATAAACAGTTTATGGACGACTTGCAGTAGCACGATTGGGTCGGTTGATAGTGACCCGCGGTATTTAGTTTAGTGAAAGTTTGGATCGGTGTCTGCGGGGTCGTCGACCTTGTTCAATCATCTGGGAGCGGGAAAGGAGCGAGTGAAAAGAAGAATTGGACAACGAATGACGTCGACGACCCCACAGGCACCGATCCAAAGTTTCACTAAATACCGCGGGGTCGCTATCGACCAACCCAATCGCGTTACTGCAACTCGTGAATATGAAAATGCATCCTTCTTTCCCTTTCCAGGATCTGATCAAGATGAAGAGTCACCCGAGTGGTGGCAGTGGCGTAACCACCGACTGCACCGGTGGAGACCCCGCGCAGAGCAGCAAGTGTCCGTGGTGCTTGGGTGTGTTCCGGGAGCCGAAGGTGCTGGCCTGTTTCCACACGTTCTGCAGGGGCTGTCTGGCGAGCTTCCTGGAGTCGCCGGGCAAGATCCTATGTCCCAAGTGCTCGGCGGAGACGCAGCTGTGCGCGGACCTCGGCGTGGACTCCCTCCTCACGGACTACGGGCTGGCGAACCTCATCGAAAAGACAGAGGTACGGTGAGGTGAGGTGGGTGTTTGCTGTAGGGGTAGCTGGGTGGGTAAGTGCAGTAAGAGGAAGTGCTGGGTCGCGAGCTGACCCCTTTTATTAGCCGTGATTTTCAGTGCAACTTTTGATCGGCGTCGGCGTGGAGTAGGCAGCTGGGAAGAAAAGAAAGGGAGCGGAGAGTAAACGACGTCGACCGCGACGCCGACGCCGATCAAGTGTTGCACTGAAAATCACGGCTAATAAAAGGGGTCAGCTTGCGACCCAGCACTTTATTTTACTGCAACTCGTGAATACATACGTTCTCTGTACATTTCGCATGTACCAGTTCATTCGACCATACCACTTCTTCCTTTACGTGTCTACTGTACTGTGTGTCTGTGTTGCGCAGGGTTTATCTTCCGGTGGTGGCGGGGACAACGGGTATACGTCGGCGGAGTCGCCCAGCTCCTCCTCCTCGCCGGGGTTGGTGGACCGACTGAGCGGCTCCTCGCCCGGCCTCGGATCCAGTCCCAACTCCAACGCCTCCGCCGGCGCAGGAGGAACAGGCTCTTCGCTCCCCAGCTGCACTGGATGCAAAAGCAAGGTGAGAGGGAAGGGGAGGGGGAGGTTGGATCGATCATGCCGCGTTCACGAGACGAGACAGGCGTATAGCCTTTGTGGTGGCACATCGGACGTCCGGAACGGATGTGTTGTGAACGCGGCACACACACGCACACCTTATAGGGAATGGCAAGCGGTAAGGCCGCCATGCAAACTTGACACAGTACATGTACGTACAAAAGAATTCGTACGGTACGTACACAGAGTACATACCCATACGATACGTAGTACGTGAAAGATGTAGGTGTACTTCATCTGTACTGTACATACTAGTTATGGCTAACGTGTAATGATGATGGATGTACATACGTACGGTACATCAACGTCAGTGCGTTGGGTTTAGTTTGCATTGAGGTGCGGTACCTAAATACTGTGCATACAGTATGATACATTAGATTCCTACATTTTTATTTCACGTTTCTGTAAAGTGTGTGTACATGTGTACGTATGCATGTGTTGTGTTGTTGCAGGACAGCTCGGCGTCGGCGCACTGTCAGGACTGCGCCAACTTCCTCTGCTCCAACTGCGTGATGGCGCACCAGTACATGCACTGCTTCGAGGGCCACCGCGTCCGCGACCTCGGCGAGTTCGACTCCAAGTCCCTCCGCCTCCTCATGGCCGCGGGCTGCGACAAGCCCGTCAGCTGCCTCAACCATCGCAGCGAAGCCGTCAAGTACTTCTGCTTCACCTGCAACATCCCCATCTGCGCCGAGTGCACGGTGACAGAACATCCGCGCGGCCTACACTCCTTCGACACCATACAAGAAGTGGCGGAGAAACAGGTATGTACGGAGGGTATCACGGGGTAAACCCGGCCACCCACGTACAAATAGAAAGAACGGCCTTTTATGTTGTACAAACAATGTTCCTCTATGTGCATACATACACTTTACGTACTGTATATGCGCTGACTGAATGTACATATGCGTACATTACTGTGGATGGACATGGGGTACAGTGGGGTAAACCCGGACACCAAGTAGATCTCAGCAACCATAGGACCGATTGAGACAAGTATTCTACCAATCGATTCCTTGAACTCTCCTCTTGCTGAAGCGGCAAGTTCAGAAAAGCTTAGGTGTCCGGGTTTACCCTGTGTCCGGGTTTACCCCACAGTACCCTATATGGACGGTTTTTCCCACCCCCACGCTACCCTAAATATGAATAAAGGTTGTTTTGTGTATGTGTTTGCAGCTGGAGACGATGACGGGGCTGTTGCGGGAGGCGCGGGGTAAGCACGGGGGGCTGAGCGCGTCCTGGGGGGCGCTGGAGTCGGCGATGCAGCGCCTCAACTGCTCCTACGTGAAGGCGCAGAACGACGTGAACGAGACGGCCGCCTACCTCACACAGCTCATCGAGGAACAGCGGATGCAGGCCATCAGAGACCTAGAGTCCGCCGTCAGCAGCAAGACGGTACGAGCGAAGGGTGACGGGGGTACATACGGACATGGGAAGAACCGGGAAGGGTGACAGGGGCTAAATCTGGCGACCTCGAGTCCGCCGTCAGCAGCAAAACGGTACGAGCGAAGGGTGACGGGGGTCCATACGGACATGGGAAGAACCGGGAAGGGTGATAGGGGGTAAATCTGGCGACCTTCAGCAGCAAAACGGTACGAGTGATTCTGGAGAGGGGGGACGGGGGGACAGAGCGTAAAGGCGGACATGGGAATGATGAAAGGGAGTAAATGGGGAAGGGCGTTAGTCGGGAAGGATGAAAGGAGGAAAATACGGGAAGGGGAAGAACCGGAATGGTAGCAGGGATAAATCTGGAGTTGTACAGGGGAAGAATACCGGGAGGGTAGGAGTGGGTAAATCTGGACAGGGGAATAACCGGGAAGAGTGACAGGGGGTAAGTCCGGAGATGATCGAGGAGCAGCGGATGCAGGCAATCAGAGACCTCGAGTCCGCCGTCAGCAGCAAAACGGTGAGCGTGAGTGGGAATGGGAAGGGGGACAGGGGGTAAATACGGACAGGGGAAGAACCGGGAAGGGTAGCAGGGGGTAAATCTGGACAGGGGAAAGAATTGGGAAGGGAGACAAGGGGTAAATCTGGACAAGGGAAGAACGCGACTGTCCGAATCGGTGTTTTGCGTGAAATAGGGTACTGTGGGGTAAACCCGGCCGCCTAAACTCCTTTTAAAGCCCTGAAACTAAGGTGGCCGGATTTTCCCATGGCGTATGCAACGCTGTCTATCTTATCTACTATGTAGGTACAACATAGCTACCTACTTACTGAGAATTGAATAATTTAAGTTTGAATTAACTTTTTGCGCCCCGCTGATATTTTTATGGATCCGGTAACTTGGCATGGGATGTCACGCTACTCCCTCCTTCTGTGTTTGTTGACCCTTTACGGTTCAAGGAGATTTTCGTCATGATGAATCAATGAATGATAAACATCATGTCATCTGTTTTTGTTTTTCGGTTCTACTCGGTACCAGGAATTGCTAAATGAATGAATGAACTCACTCCCTGCTTGCGTAATGCGTATGTAGGTGTTTGGCTAACTGTCTTTTCGATTTTCGTATAGATTGTATTGGGGTAGGTAGGGTAGGTAGGTACCATACTTTTGCGTAATGGATCATATGCTTAGCTCATGCTGACGCCTTCATTATGCTACGCCCAAGGGGAACAGTTTATCAGCTCAACTCGTTGCATTTGTAATTATTTTTTCCCTCTACAGGGGGCTAAAATATGTTGGTGTGCGGTAGGGAGTGTTGCATTGCATCAACCCTGTAGGTAGGTTCACATTGACGTTAATTATTTGTTACCTCGGGGCGTTTATTGACTTTGAAGTGTTAGAAACGTAAATCCCTTTCCTATCCTGCTGGGTGCTAGCTAGAGCAGGTAAATGAGAGCTTTAGTCTTTAGGTCGGGGGTCAGCATTCGAGGTGTAATCAAAAATGCAATTACATTTCCTGATGGGCTTCTAATCATTAGCGAGCGATGACCCCTACCCTAAAGCAAATTCATGAACTGATAATTCATCTAACCTACCAATTATCGCCCCGTGACGTATCTGTTTGTTCTAGCTGAAGCTGTGGTTTGATGGGTTGCTGGTTCGATGTTGATTATTTGTCATTTTCTCGCTGTTTGCTTGCAGGTGAGTTTGAATATTTTGGAGAAGAAAATGTCGGGTACCGTCGAGAAATTGGCGCAAACTGTGGAGTTTATGGAGAGACTGCTGAAGTACGCTAGTCCAACCGAAGCATTGGTCTTTAAAAAACTGCTGGAAACACGGCTGCAGGTACTATACGAACGTGAACTTGTAAAGATGATGCTGCATCGTATGTACGAAGGGAATATGAAAATATACTGGCCAGAGTGAGTCGGCTAATGACTCGTTCACATTGGGAAGGAAATGCATGCGCCCGGCGTACGCCAGCTGTGTCCATGCATTTGCATATGTCGAGCCATGGACACGCCGAGCGAGCGGACGGCCAGAGCATTTTGCCGATGTGAATGCTAGCCATAATGCGCTGCTTCTCAATTCACCGTGCCTTCCCTACCACGTGTGCGGCGTACATAACTACCAATCGGGTCCCCAAATTCCCCCCCCCCCAACTTTTTCATCATCAGTTTTTTTATTGATCTCTTTTCTTCTTTAACTGCAGGTGATCCTGAACTACCAGTCGGATCCGGCCGCCGTCATCGGTCCGTTGGCATCGCCGCAAGCCGCCGCCCACTTCGACCTGGAATTCGCGCCCGCCAGTCCGCAGAGCATCCGACAGAACCTGGCCCTGGCCTTCGGATACATCCGCACCGGAGCCGATCGGAATGCAGGGGCAGGGCAACCGGCACCGATCGGACGACCGCCGAGTCGATTGAGGTGAGGTTGGTTGATGGTGGGGTAAATCCGACTACTGATTGTAGGGTATAATGTGGAAAATGCCGCGTTGACCAGACGTCCGTAAATCCGTACGTCCGTCCGTAAATCCGTAAAGCTTGTCTAGGAGTACATGGCTCACCGCAAACAACCGTGTACTCCTCCTGCTACGTTTTTACCGACGTTACGGATTTGCTGACGTCTGGTATACGCGGCATAAATCCGGCTGGTTTTATCGGGCGACCGCCGAGGCCGAGTTGATTGTTTATTGAACGACCGCCGAGTTGATTTAGGTGAAATGGTTAGTGCTAGGCTATCCTGGGCTAAATCCGTCAACTTTCTTGCTTTCCTCTCTTTTCCAGACAGCAAAGCGCCGGCGGCGCCCTGAGTCCCGGCGGAGGCGGCGTGGCCACCCTGGGCGCCCCCGGGGGAGCCGTGCCCAACGGTCCCACCGCGGCCGTGGTCCACCCGGCCGTCCACGCCTTCTCCGACTCCAACCTCCTGAAGACGCAGGCGGATTTCGGCAGCTCCAGCAGCCTCGGACCCTACTCCTCGGTGTCGGAGCCGCAGGGACCGGGTGCGGGCACGGGAGGACAGACGGTGGTGGGGGCGGCTGGGGCGCCCTATCCGTATAAGGTAAGTGTGCATGTTCATGTATTACCTGTTGTTGTATGTTGTAGGGTGCGCCGTATCCCTACAAGGTATGTGTGTATGTTCAGTAGGGTACTGTGGGGTAAACCCGGCCATGGGATAAACCCGAAAGAGGGTACCATGGGGTAAACCCGGCCATGGGATAAACCCGGAAAGGTACTATGGGGTAAATAAAATACGTACATAGCTCATTTGAAAAGGGAGAGTTCAAGGAATCGATTGGTATAATATTTGTCTCAATCGATTCATTGGTTGTTGAAATAGGCAGTCCTAAAACTCAGGTGGCCGGATTTTCCCATGGACGGGTTTACCCCACAGTACCCTGTCTGTTGTTGTCTATTTTTTATCTCTTTATCTAGCATGCCGTAAAGGTGTTTGCTTTGGTGTAGACACACCCCAAAAAATAGGTTTCGTGAAATCCGAAGAATAATATGAAAACCCCGGGACCAATAGATGCCTTCTCGTTTCTCTTCATTACGTCGCCCATTCTTCCCAATACAGGAGTTATGTATTTTTGGTATTGGTTTGGTATATGACTGTGAATGTTTCGTTTCTACTGATTTTCAGGAGTGGAGTTCTGGCAGTGACGTGCGTTCTATTACCGGCAGTCAGGGAGGTGGCGGTGGGATGAACGGCGGCATACCGCAGGACCCCGTCGGATACTTCGGCACCAGTCCGGAACAGGTGAGCGGAGGAGTCGAACTCGAGTAAGCGCCGGAGGAGGACGCGAATAACTGCTCTGAGCTACGCGCTCAGTGGTGTGGTATAGGGGAAAATGGGCTAATGTTTGAAGGAAAAGATAAAGTAGAGCGGTGCAATTCGTTGCGTAATCCGTTGGCCGCTTTTAGATTTTATCCTGAATATATTGTGATTGACTTTCTTGTTGAACTAAAGGTTGTTGATGTGAAATGGGCTAATGTTTCAAAGAAAGGATCGGTTTGCTCTGCTACGCGAGTTCAGTAGTGCGGTGGTAGGGGAGATGGGCTAATGTTTCAAGGAAAAGATAAGGTTGAGCGGTGCAATCCGTTGAATGATTGGTGAAAGAAAAGATAAAGTTGAGCGGTGCAATCATTTGGGTAATATGCTGAAATTCTGTTTTTTTCTATGAATATAATAATTGATAATTGTGATTGACTTTCTTCTTTGGCTAGAGGTTGTTGATGGGTGAATTGGGCTAATGTTTCAAAGAAAGGATAAAGTTGAGCGGTGCAATGGCGCGGCTGATTCGGTCTTGCTGAAGTTGCAGGGTTTATAAATTTGTTGTACTTGAACAATTCGCAGGAAAATTTGCCAGATGTGCCAGGGAATCGAACCCTAGACCTGGATGACCTGTCACAACTTCCTCGTTCACAACGGACACTGTACGCCAACTTTCGGGCTGCGTTTCCGCTGGTGTTACGCCAGCGTTTACGCCAAACGTCTACGCAGATATAAGCGCAACGCTGATATTTGCGCTGCATCGCAAAACTTTTTTCTTATAGTACAAATTATATTTCTGGGACCCATGCATTATTTATCTCAGGATCTAGCCAACGTAGCTCAAAGCGGTTAAAAATCTCTCGATAACTTTAGCTCGCCTGGAAAATAAAAAAAACCGCATGCGTCTACGTGCCCTCTGTGTCGAGAAATCGCCAAATTCCTTAAGTACTAAAAATGTACACTTTTTTCGATTATTCAACATAACTGAACAAGCCGCAAATACTTTTTCATTAAAAGTAGCCTATCCTATGTAGAATTTGATGCAGAATTCAAAAATAGTATTGGTGTTTCAAAAAATTTAACCCCTACCCAAAAATTGTCAAAAATATACAAATTTTGCAAAATTATATACTAGGGGTTAAATTTTTTTAAAACACCGATACTGTTTTTGAAATCTACCCCAAATTTTACATAGGATAGGCTACTTTTAATGAAAAAATTTTTGCGGCTTGTTCATTTATGCTGAATAATCGAAAAAAGTGTACCTTTTTAGTACATTTTTAGTACTTAAGGAATTTGGCGATTTCTCGACACAGAGGGCACGTAGACGCATGCGGTTTTTTTTATTTTCCAGGCGAGCTAAAGTTATCGAGAGATTTTTAACCGCTTTGAGCTACGTTGGCTAGATCCTGAGATAAATAATGTATGGGTCCCAGAAATATAATTTGTACTTTACCTGAAGGTACTGCAGCTCACATCTGCACCAGCGAAACAATGTAGTAGGAGGAACGAGGCAGGTTGATGAAAGTGCCATTGAAAATGATTTTACACCGACAATGACGCCGATATTATTCATGGTGTATTCCGCCGATCTTTATGCTAATACATGTACGCTGGCGTGAAAGTTGGGTTTGGTCCGCATCTGTTGTGAAAATTTCATGGATGATACCGTTGGCTGCCGCCGCGTTGACGCCAATATCTGCGTTGGCGTTTGCGTTTGTTTTACGATGGCGCGAAAGTTGGTGTTTTTAGCGTCCGTTGTGAGCGAGGCTTAGCCGGCTTTTCTGTTACAGGTTGTCGAGTTGTCCGGCCGCATGGGCGGTCTGTTTCCGCCGCGCTCCCAGATTAAGCGGCACAAGATGATCTACCACTGCAAGTTCGGTGAGTTCGGCGTGATGGAGGGCCAGTTTACGGAGCCTAGCGGGGTGGCGGTGAACGCGCAGAGCGACATCATCGTCGCCGACACCAACAACCACCGCATACAGGTGTTCGACAAGGAAGGCCGCTTCAAGTTCCAGTTCGGCGAATGCGGAAAGAGGGACGGACAGCTGCTGTATCCTAACAGGTGAGAGAAAAAGAAAATTTACCAGGTGCGCTGAGGGAGGAATCGAACCGTGGACTAATCGCGTTCTCGGCGAGCGCTCTAACCACTGAACTACAATACACATGCGGAAAGAGGGACTTTTCCAGGTGCGCCGAGAGGGAATCGAACTCTGGACCTCAGCGAGCGCCCTAACAGATGAGCTTATAGTCTGGCCAATAACAGTTGGCACCTGGACTCAAGGCGAGTTGCGTAGTTTGCATGTACTTCTGCTAAATAGGAGTACACGAAGCGTGGACAGAAATCCGCATTTGTAAATCTATTTTACGCAATGCGCCTTGAGTTCAGGTGCCAACTGCTATTGGCCAGACTATAGTCGCACACTTTCTCCCTGGATAGAGAGACAGCTGGCTCTATCGTAACAGATGAGAGAGTGCGTCTATCTATCCACCAGTTGCATTGTAACGCCCGTGTGTGTATGGATGGGGTGGTCACCTCGCAACCACCCAGGAAACGTCAATAAGTAGCGATATCAGTCAGAGACGGCGAATATTTGGTTACTGTGTTATTAGAGCAACCTGGTTGAACTCGTGACTTTGATGTTTCGCCTGGCCATGAATTGAGGGCCGCCTCGCGCGCGACCACCCTGAACAGAAGTTTCAACGCAACTGACGGATAACGATGTGTATGTTATGTATGTACGGTACTGTACATCATTACAATTCGGAGGAAAATGAGCTAATGTTTCAAAGAATTCATATATGCTCTCTATGCAATTGCCATTTTCAATACCGTCGTGGTGGCAACACTGTCCTGTTTTGTTTTGTTGCGTACCTAACGTACTGTACGGCTGAGTAAATGAAGAATATAGGGTTCATGGGGAAAACTCGGTCATTGGAAAATCCGGCCACCTCAGCAACCAATTGGCCCATTGAGACAAATAGGCCTGAATTATATCAATCGATTCCTTGAACTCTCCTGTTTCAAACGAGCTATTTGGTCGTGAATTGCTGAAACCGGTAAGTTCATTTGAGCTTTGGGTGGCCGGGTTTCCCCCATGGTCGGATTTACCCCACAGTACCCCCTTGTCTCTTTGATGTTACGTATGTATGTATGTACGTAGGGTGACGGTGAACAAGCTGACGGGGGACATCGTGGTGACTGAGCGCAGTCCGACGCACCAGATCCAGGTGTACAACCAGTACGGACAGTTCCTGCGCAAGTTCGGCGCCAACATCCTGCAGCACCCGCGCGGCGTCACCGTGGACTGCAAGGGCCGCATCGTGGTCATCGAGTGCAAGGTCATGCGCGTCATCATCTTCGACATGTACGGAAACATCCTGCAGAAGTTTAGCTGCTCCAGGTACAGTACTGTACGTACATCTTTATGGATTTTCTAGCTCTTACCAAGAGTGTATAACTCATGATTTGGGGGAAAGAATGGGCGACATAGCGAGTGAAAAGTATTTATTTATGCTATTACCAAGAAGATGTAAGCTCCTGTATTGGGACGGGAAGAATGGGCGACGTAGGGTACTTAGTGAAATGAAACGAGCAGGTATTTCGCCCGTACTCGCCCCTGAATATCGGAGTTTTCAAATGGGCTATTTTTCGGTTACCCGTTACTTTCCTCGTTTCTGTTCACTGCGTCTCCCATTCTTCCAATGCAGGAGAAATCCGCACAGAAAAACTGCGCATTTATCGTTACGTAAAAATATCGGCCATTGTGCGTAGTTCTCTGCATAGTAAGTATACCTGGCGCCTTAACACATACCGCGACCTGGCGTCATTGTTGTTCAGAACAAATTGTTGACGAATAATGTATGGGTGTTGTCGGTTTGTTGTCCGTTTTGTTGTCAGTTTTGTGTAGTCTGTTCGTCAACAAACCGACGACACCCATATATAAACGGACAACAAAACGACAACAGTAGAATGACTTTTGTTGCCAGCAATGACGCCAGGTCACGGTATGTGTTAAACTGCAAAATAACTGCTGCATCTGTTGAATAGTCATGTTTTCCTGTTGTCTTTCGCTGCTGCAGGTATTTGGAGTTTCCGAACGGCGTGTGTGCCAACGAGAAGCAGGAGATCTTCGTGAGCGACAACCGGGCCCACTGCGTCAAGGTGTTCAACTACGACGGGCAGTTCCTGCGGCAGATCGGCGGCGAGGGCGTCACCAACTACCCCATCGGCGTCGGCATCAACGCGGCGGGCGAAGTCGTCGTCGCCGACAATCACAACAACTTCAATCTCTCCATCTTCCAACAGGTAAAGCAAGGAGACATCGGCACGTTATTCGGGGTGGGGGTATGCAATGTTGTGGGATTCTCCATAGTCAGGCTGTGAGCTTTGGGGGTATGTAGATTTTTCAATATAAATGGGAGTGGGCGTTATGTGAGGGGGTGGGTGGGGGTGTGCTGTACATACCCCCAACTGACCCCAGGCCGACGTCTGGGTAAGGAAAAAAATAGTACCAAGAATATATAATTGGGCTTAGGGGAAGAATGGAGCACACAGCGTAAACGAAGGAGGCAATCCCTGACTCATATTCGACCCATTAGAATGGGTTTCGTAAAACCCATTATATTGGAGAATCTAAAGCACGCCTTCCACACACAAACAATCACGGCGACAAGCAACAGAAGACCGTTTACGCGCTACGAGATTGTGTGTGGATGGCGTGTTTGGATGGCTTTCGTATTATAAAGGCCTTATGATATGTAGGCTATGGTCGACTTTTTACAGGACGGCACATTGGTAAGCGCGTTGGAGAGCAAGGTAAAGCACGCGCAGTGCTTCGACGTCGCCCTACTGGACGAGGGAACCGTAGTTCTGGCCAGCAAAGACTACCGCCTCTATCTCTACCGATATCTGCAACAGCAACAACAGCAGACAACCGCGACGACCTTGACTTATCCTTCGTTGGCGTGAACATTTTCATGTTAAAACAGGGAAGGAGCGGTTAGTTACTACTTTTGTTTTGGGGGAGTTTTCGTAGTTTATTGGTCGGTCCGAGAAATGTAGTGAATTGTTGTGCGTAGCTGTGGAAAGTAGCGAGTGACGTTGACGTCGGGTTGAGCTGAAAGTATGGACAGTAGAAAATTGGAAAGGGAAGGAACGTAGATGGAAGGAAGGAGGGTAGGGTAGTTGGGGGTAAAGGAGGATGGTCAATTCGAAGCTTTTTACGGTGAAGACAGGGTGTTCTCTGTAGAAGTTTTGTTGGCTAAGCTGGGTTTCTAGTCGGATTGTTTCGCTGTGCGTATACGTGTGACGTAGTTATATTTGTGACTGGTTTTAGTATCGTGTCAAGAAGTCTATGTTTGTGATGTATTACATGTGATGTGATCACAAACATAGATTTCGTGAAACAATAATGGTAAAACCAGTCAAAAATGAAACTTCGTCACAAGTATTGTATACGCACAGCAAAATATCTGACTATTAACCCAGCACCATCGAGTCCTTTTTTGACGCAAGTTGTCAAACTTTTGCTATCCTGATCGGTACTCAGTTTATGGACCAAACTCTATGTCCACCTTTACCCCCAATCACCCTGCTTTCCTTTGATTTTAATTTGCTTTGAGAGCTGTAGTGGCGCGAAGAATGCAGAGCAGAGTCCAGTCAGAGAACTCTTTTGTTTCGTGCTGTACATAATTGCCTGCTCACAGGTCTATTGTGAGGAACGATATCCGTACTGCGCTTTCTTCTTGTGATTGCACCATTTTGTGTTCATTGATCAGCTCTAAGTCAGGAATGTGTTAACTGAGTGAGTATTGTGGAAAGTGTTAACCGAGCGACGCGGTTGTTTGGTAATGCCGGAAAACCCAACCCAGTGGACGTTTTTGATCGGGGAATATCCGCTAGTTGCGCTGTTTAGGGAGCGTGGCCGTGTGCCTGACCCCTTACTTTCAGTGCAAATTCTCACATCGGCACAAGTTTTTCTGTATGATAGTAGGGTGAAGCATCACTGTCACGAGTTCACCCAGTACATTTGGGATTACAACGAATTTCTTCGTTGCTGTCGCAAAGGAGCCTGGGTGAACTCGTGACTTTGATGTTTCTGCTGACTATGAGACTGGAAAAGTGCCGATTTGAAAAGTTGCGCTGATTCAAAAAGGGCGGGTATCTGACTGACCACGTTCGCTAACAACGCAACTAGCGAATGCAGAAGAGGGTGGATTTGGTTGGATATGCATTATGGAATGGACGGATGACGCTACTACGAAGTCTTTTCTCCCCATTCTTTTTTCTCTACCCTGTTGTACAGTTGTGCGTTACTGAGCGTTGTTCCTTGTTTGTTTTGTTTCGTGCTACTTGCTGTGTTCTGTACTCTGTGAGAATTTTGCCTGGTTTGCACACTATGCGTACTATTGTAATAATGCGGCAATGTTTAGGGTTTGGCCAAAATAGTAAAGCTGTAAAAGCTATGTTGCATTTCTGTTTTCGGAGAACCTTCTTTGTACTGTACTGTTTCGCAAATCCTAAAGATTGCCCCATAGGGTCATGTTAGTTCATTGTTATGTTTACGTTTACTACTGTAGTTGCTACCATTGGTTGGGGAGTTGTTCGTTTTTCACTCTTTTTGCGCATGAATAGGTGATCATGAAGGCACCCACTTGTACATACTACATGTGCTACTTTTTCTTCATCATGAACTTTTGTACAAAGATGCTCCGTGGGTGGTGTGTTGTGTACACGTATGTATATGCTAGTGGCATAGTGTTAACTACGTATTGAATGTTTCTTGTTTGTTCTTTTTTACACTTTTTCTGTTGCGTTGGTTTACTTTACATGTCAAGCCATTTACTTGTGTCAGAAATCTTTCAAGAAATGTTGCGCTTATAATATGTAGAAGAGTCAGGCAGATTTCAGTGTGTGAAACTGCTCTTGGTGAGTTTTGTCATTGTGCCGATATCACGTTGTAGTGCATGATTATTGAACTACATTCTGTACACGATGGTGGATATAAGTTGCAGTACGGTATTACTGATTTTCCCCTTTGCCTGTTGTTAATTTTTGCGAGAAAAATCTGTACTTTTCGTCTGTGACGCGAACAAGATTTTTTATTCTTACCCTCACTATTTTCAACTCAGTGCATAAAGGTATGCGTGTGCGCTTTCCTGCGAGTAGTGTACTGATGTTCACTGTTGCACTCTTTTTATGTTGTACATGAAATGTAGCCGCTGAACACTTTTATGAAAACAAAATCAGTTGAAATTTATGGTTCTGGGAACTTTGAGTCAGAAATACCGTACCTAGCTCTTGCTCGCTTGCTATTACTTGTGTTCATTGTTTACTTTTGGTTGTTAGCCAAATTTGATTGTTTATTATCAAGCTGCTACTCTACTGCTATGCTTATATCTCCAATCTCTTTCTGTAGCCACTGTAAAGATTGTTTGTTGTTTACGTATTTGTTGATGGTGTTTTTTGGGGCTAGCGCATGCTTCACAGGATTGCGATAGTTCAAAGTGTTTTTTCATGATTTACTACCGACGTGGTGAGTACATGTGTGAATTGAATACCATTTACCCTGTTAGTTCAGTTTTTCCACGCAAATATATCCAACTTTTTGCGTTCACGTTATGTGTTCGATACTATAGTTAGTTCGTTGTTGGTTACTTTGTTAAACGTTCATCACAGCCACTTTTGTCACCCTGCTGCTACTGAGAATAAAATGACCTTGAATTGGTTACTTGTTATGGCTTGATCACATGGTTTTTTCATAGTTTTTACCTTGTGTATGTAGGCGACTGTATGTATGTACTCATCAATGAACGATCAATAAAGTTCAGATGGTACCCTACTTCTTGGTTTCAGAGTTGTATTGGCGTAATAAATTGATGAATTTACCTACCTACTACCATCTCTCTTGCATTCACGTTGTTTCCGTTTTCTGTTGTTACCGTACCAGTGTTAATATCGGTTGTAACCCTAACCAAGAGTACATAGGGAGAGTGACTGAAGAATTGGTGGTGAGCAATCCAGTTTAGCGTGAAATTCTTGAAGGTGTAGAGCAACAATTTGTTATCCGTTTTTTATTATCTGGTCATTCCTGCCCCCCTTCCGATATATTCATGGCTAAAGCTTTTTTCATCTCAGTTATTTTTTTCGTTTTATTACAGTCAAAGTCAAAGAACTTGGGGAAAAATTGATTGTAAGTATGGTTCCGTCTTTTTCGTCTGTTGAATAATAGCTTTTATTTTGTTTCGGTTTTTATACATAGATAGATATCATTCGTTTTCTTCCCTGTGTGATTTAGAGAAAACTAAGTATGACTTGAGATAAAATAAGCCAAATTTTTCAGTAAAACATGAAGTATTAATATTATTTGGATTACAACTGCTTTAGGGTTAGATTTGAAGTCTATTGGTTTTCCGTATGGCGTTTCTTTTTGGTTGTTTTTTGTTCGCTTAGTGTTTACTTCACGATACCTCAAAAAGTTCAGAAATAGTGGTAAAACTGAAAATTTTTATGATGAGTGTGCGACGTGTTTGCAACAAATCCTTTTTTTTTATTTAAAAAGTACCCCAAAATGACCTCCCCAATCGTCTACACAAATACAACATTTCAAAAATACAACTATTATCTTATATGGAATCAAAAACCAGAATTTTAAATTCCCCCTTTTTCAAATACAGCAAATGTGCGTGTGAATCAGCCATCACGTAGTACGTACATTGGGTGCCCCGAATCCTATCTTCCTCCTAGCATTGGCTTTTTGAAAGCGGATTTGAAAATGTACCTTTTTTATTTCATAGTGACATCACACCATATTTTAGTATTTTTATGATATATCGTGCTGTTATTTGTTGTTAGCGTATTTCCACTCGATTTTTGGTACTTTTTCAAATACAAAAAGCAAGGTATTTATTCTCCCCTTTAATGTCTACGAAATTTTTATTACAGTCTACTTGTCCGTAGCTTGCTTGCGTTTGGTGCTGTGTATTCAAAAAAGTTGAGGAAAAACTACGGTAAAAGCATTTTTGGAGCTTCCGATAGGTACGCCTATCTCATCATTTCACGCTGTATTGTTGCGTTATTATTAGAGTTTATCATGTGCATCCATTTACTATGCGTGCTGTGCGTCTTTGTTGAAAATTTTGTCTACTTTCTAAGTTAACAACCCTTTACCGTTCTATTATTTTATCTCAGTTTACTACTTTTAGCACTATTTGTAAACGAAACTTCAGATTACTCTTACTTTTTTTAGTGTTGCGTTATAGGTTATCTCTTTCGCTTTCGCTTTCTTACATCAAGGATATCCTTCACCGTTAGCTTTGTCGATCCTGCGAAGAGTTTTCGTTGTATTCATTCGATTTCATCAGTCCTTTTTGGTTTTTAGCCCTACAAACAAACCACCGCCCTACCATGTTTTTTATTGAAGGCCAGCTGAGCTACATTATCCGTTGGAAGACGTTATTCCCATGTGGTATGTGTATGCACATTTCGCCAATAGAAGCGAGTTAGTGTTGTTATTTTTTTCGTGCCTGTGTTATATCATAGCACGTTTCTGGAAAACTATGGGTTTCATACTTTGCACATTTTAGCGCGGCAAACAACTTTATTCCAAACTTTTGCCCATTGTTCCCCCCAAGCTTTTTTTCTCTCCTTCTCAACTATCCTTGCCTGTCTTGCTGCCCCCCGCTTCCCGGGGTGTCGTTCCCCCCCCCCCCCCCCCCGCCCCCCCCCCTCTGGTCCGGCCTGGTCCTCTTTTTTTTTTTCTGGTGGGGTGGGTGCCAAAAAAGTTTTGGGTTGTTGTGGATGTGTATCAAAGTGTATGAGTTTAGGTGGGTTTCTGAACAGATTTACTTTCAAGAATTTTTTGTAGACGCATGGGTTTTTTTTATTTTAAGGGAGTAAGTTGAGGTTTTTACGTTTGTTAAGCGCTAGAGGGAAATGATGGGAAGATATAAATTTATACTTTATTTCTGTTTCAAGTTGAGATTTTTTTGATTATTTATTTTTTTCAAGATTCCACGAGAATGCAGGTAAAAGAATTCAGGTAGAGAATAGAAAGAAATAATAATAATAATTTTAATGTTGTAATTGTATAAAAAATGAAAAAAGTAAAATAAATAAAGCTTTCTGAATATCATCTGTCTAATGGGATAGTTCAGATTTTGCTGTTGAAATATATGAGAAGATGACATAGAAGTATGTATACGTATTTTTGGGTGATAGCCCCAAAATGAGTAGTTGATAGGGGGATACACCAGGGGGATATACTGTACATGTGGGGTATGCACATACTGTACATGGGGGAAAATTTTATATTTTTGAGGGTGTGTAGATGCATATGTTTGAGGTAAAAAGCAGGTGTTTCAGGGCATAAAGTAGGGTAACTTCATAGTACTAGACATGATCAGTATTAGCCTCTGTAGGTAGGTACATAGCTTGGTGTTAGGAGTGGCTGAGCAAGCTTAAGTTTCTTCCATCTAGAAGGGTTGTCCGTGCCTATATTGTAGAGTTAAACCACGCGTGTTTTTTTTACACAACCCCGCAAAAGCGGAAAAGAAAAGGAAAATCTTCTCTTCTTTTCTTTTTCCTTTCCGCTTGGTGTTAAAAAAAAACCTATAGGCAGGACTAATCGAATCCGGAACCAAGCTTATGACCAGCTCACACTGGTACAGTAAGTTCAGATATTTACCTTACTAAGTACAGTGATAAGGCTATACACCAGGGAGACATAGGACAAAATTTGTTTTGCCAATGCAGGTTATACACCAGGGGAGGGCATATACACCCAAAAATACGGTACTGCACTTTTACATATATTATATTATGGCTAAGGTCAAGGTGGGGAAGTAAAACATTCCTACGTTACTGTACTGATACTGGGGCAAAATTTTGCCAGCAAAGTTTTGTGGCTGAATAAAGTATGTTGTATGCACTACGCACGTACTACTAAAAATGTGCACAAGTTTCAGTTGAACACTCCCATAGTATTTCCAGAAACGCTGCTATTGATATAACACCAGGCCACGAAAACAAATAACAGCACACTACATCTCGCTATTACTCATTGGCGAACATGTGCATAACACATACCACATGGGCAATATACGTACTATGCCAACGGATAGAGTGTTAGTGGTCCTGTCAGCCTGTTTGCTACTATTCAATTAGTACAAAATCTCATTGTTGGGCTCTAGGGCGTTTTGTCCCTGTGCATTTTGGTCTGCTGTAGTAGGTGCCTTAGAAAACTCTACAACAAGGACTGATGAAATGCGAACTGGACATTAGCACTCACACCGAATAACCTTTTCTTTTCGTCCAGGGTATGCGACAAACGCTAACGGTTCGTTACAGGGATATCCTTGAATGTAAGAAAGCGAAAGCGTAAAGTAGATAACCCTATAACCGTCCAACATCTAAAAAAAGTAAGTCTCCAGTACATACTGAAGTTTCGTTTTACAAATAGTGCACTATAAAGTGCAGTAAACTCAGAGATAAAATAATAGAACGGTTAAAGGGTTATGTTTAACTTAGAAAGTAGACAACAATTTTTCAACAAAGCACGCACAGCACGCATAGTAAATGGTATGCACATGATAAACTCTACATTCAATAACGCAACAATACAGCGTGAACATGATGAGTATAGGCGTTTCATCATCTATTCGTGAAGCTACCAAAAAATGCTTTTTATCCGTAGTTTTTTCCTCAACTTTTTTGAATACACAGCACCAAACGCAAGCAAGCCTACGGTTTCACAAGTAGACTGTAATAAAAATTTTCGTTCAGACCATTAAAGGGGCCCAGACATAAATACCCTTGTCTTTTTGTATTTGAAAAAGTACCCCAAAAATGCGAGCCTGGGCCCCAAATACGTCTAACAACACAATAACAGCACGATTATATCGTAAAAATACTGAAAATTATGGTGTGATGCTTCACTATGGAAATCAAAAACCAGGTACATTTTCAAATTCCCGCCTTTTTCAAACACAGCCAATGTCGTGCAGCGTGAGGCATCAGCCATCAGCGTAACCTTTTCGGGGCTATTCCCAATGTACGTACTTACGCTGATGGCTGATTTCACACGCACATTTGCTGTATTTGAAACTGGCGGCAATTTCAAACTTGACCTGTTTTTTGATTTCCATAGTGAAGCATCATACCGTAGTTTTCAGTATTTTTACGATATAATCGTGCTGTTATTGTGTTGTTAGACGTAGTTGGGGCCCAGGCTCGCATTTTTGGGGTACTTTTTCAAATACAAAAATACAAGGGTATTTATGTCTGGCCCCCTTTAAACCACGTTCCGTCATCACCTTCATCATAAAAATTTTCAGTTTTTTTACCACTATTTCTGAACTTTTGTGAGGTATCGTTGAAGCTAAACCACTAAGCCGAACAAAAAACAACCAACAAAGCAAACGCCAGCCTATTCGCAAATCAACTCGCAATATGGACCTTTCAAATCTAATCCCTAAAGCAGTTGTAATGCTACCAAATACATAGTGTACGTACATAGCTTTCAGTGTCTTTTTTTAAACTGAAAAATTTGGCTGTGATTTTATGGTGCCTCAAGTCGATTACTGTAGTTTTTGCTCTGCCCAAATCACACAGGCGAAGAAAACGAATGATGATCTATCTATGTATAAAAACTCGATCAACCAAAGCATGCAGAAAGCTTATGTTTATTGTCAACAGACGGAAAAAGACGCGTAATATACCATTACTGTAGCAATTCAATTTTTTTCCCCCAAGTCTTCTTTGACTTTGACTGTAATAAAATCGGCACAACAAAATAACTGGAGATAAAGAGATAAAAAAGCTTTTAGCCATGTTTCAATATATTCGGAAGGGGGGCAGTGAATGACCAGATAATAAAAAACGGATAACAAATTGTTGCTCTACACCTGTGCCCAAGAATTTCACGCTAAACTGGATTGCTCACCACCAATTCTTCAGTCACTTCTCCCTATGTACTCTTGGTTCAGGGCTTACAACCGATATTAACACTGGTACGGTAACAACAGAAAACGGAAACAACGTGAATGCAAGAGAGTATGGTAGTAGGTAGGTAAATTCATCAATTTATTACGCCAATACAACTCTGAAACCAAGCAGAGTAGGGTACCATCTGAACTTTATTGATCGTTCATTGATGAGTACATACATACAGTCGCCTACCTACACAAGGTAAAAACTATGAAAAAAACCATGTGATCAAGCCATAACAAGTAACCAATTCAAGGTCATTTTATTCTCAGAAGCAGCAGGGTGACAAAAGTGGCTGTGATGAACGTTTAACAAAGTAACCAACAACGAACTAACTATAGTATCGAACATATAACGTGAACGCAAAAAGTTGGATATATTTGCGTGGAAAAACTGAACTAACAGGGTAAATGGTATTCAATTCACACATGTACTCACCACGTCGGTAGTAAATCATGAAAAAAAACTTTGAACTATCGCAATCCTGTGAAGCATGCGCTAGCCCCAAAAAACACCATCAACAAATACGTAAACAACAAACAATCTTTACAGTGGCTACAGAAAGAGATTGGAGATATAAGCATAGCAGTAGAGTAGCAGCTTGATAATAAACAATCAAATTTGGCTAACAACCAAAAGTAAACAATGAACACAAGTAATAGCAAGCGAGCAAGAGCTGGGTACGGTATTTCTGACTCAAAGTTCCCAGAACCATAAATTTCAACTGATTTTGTTTTCATAAAAGTGTTCAGCGCAGCGGCTACATTTCATGTACAACATAAAAAGAGTGCAACAGTGAACATCAGTACACTACTCGCAGGAAAGCGCACACGCATACCTTTATGCACTGAGTTGAAAATAGTGAGGGTAAGAATAAAAAATCTTGTTCGCGTCACAGACGAAAAGTACAGATTTTTCTCGCAAAAATTAACAACAGGCAAAGGGGAAAATCAGTAATACCGTACTGCAACTTATATCCACCATCGTGTACAGAATGTAGTTCAATAATCATGCACTACAACGTGATATCGGCACAATGACAAAACTCACCAAGAGCAGTTTCACACACTGAAATCTGCCTGACTCTTCTACATATTATAAGCGCAACATTTCTTGAAAGATTTCTGACACAAGTAAATGGCTTGACATGTAAAGTAAACCAACGCAACAGAAAAGTGTAAAAAAGAACAAACAAGAAACATTCAATATGTAGTTAACACTATGCCACAAGCATATACATACGTGTACACACCATCCACGGAGCATCTTTGTACAAAAGTTCATGATGAAGAAAAAGTAGCACATGTAGTATGTACAAGTGGGTGCCTTCATGATCACCTATTCATGCGCAAAAAGAGTGAAAAAACGAACAACTCCCCAACCAATGGTAGCAACTACAGTAGTAAACGTAAACATAACAATGAACTAACATGACCCTATGGGGCAATCTTTAGGATTTGCGAAACAGTACAGTACAAAGAAGGTTCTCCGAAAACAGAAATGCAACATAGCTTTTACAGCTTTACTATTTTGGCCAAATCCTAAACATTGCCGCATTATTACAATAGTACGCATAGTGTGCAAACCAGGCAAAATTCTCACAGAGTACAGAACACAGCAAGTAGCACGAAACAAAACAAACAAGGAACAACGCTCAGTAACGCACAACTGTACAACAGGGTAGAGAAAAAAGAATGGGGAGAAAAGACTTCGTAGTAGCGTCATCCGTCCATTCCATAATGCATATCCAACCAAATCCACCCTCTTCTGGATTCGCTAGTTGCGTTGTTAGCGAACGTGGTCAGTCAGATACCCGCCCTTTTTGAATCAGCGCAACTTTTCAAATCGGCACTTTTCCAGTCTCATAGTCAGCAGAAACATCAAAGTCACGAGTTCACCCAGGCTCCTTTGCGACAGCAACGAAGAAATTCGTTGTAATCCCAAATGTACTGGGTGAACTCGTGACAGTGATGCTTCACCCTACTATCATACAGAGAAACTTGTGCCGATGTGAGAATTTGCACTGAAAGTAAGGGGTCAGGCACACGGCCACGCTCCCTAAACAGCGCAACTAGCGGATATTCCCCGATCAAAAACGTCCACTGGGTTGGGTTTTCCGGCATTACCAAACAACCGCGTCGCTCGGTTAACACTTTCCACAATACTCACTCAGTTAACACATTCCTGACTTAGAGCTGATCAATGAACACAAAATGGTGCAATCACAAGAAGAAAGCGCAGTACGGATATCGTTCCTCACAATAGACCTGTGAGCAGGCAATTATGTACAGCACGAAACAAAAGAGTTCTCTGACTGGACTCTGCTCTGCATTCTTCGCGCCACTACAGCTCTCAAAGCAAATTAAAATCAAAGGAAAGCAGGGTGATTGGGGGTAAAGGTGGACATAGAGTTTGGTCCATAAACTGAGTACCGATCAGGATAGCAAAAGTTTGACAACTTGCGTCAAAAAAGGACTCGATGATGCTGGGTTAATAGTCAGATATTTTGCTGTGCGTATACAATACTTGTGACGAAGTTTCATTTTTGACTGGTTTTACCATTATTGTTTCACGAAATCTATGTTTGTGATCACATCACATGTAATATATCACAAACATAGACTTCTTGACACGATACTAAAACCAGTCACAAATATAACTACGTCACACGTATACGCACAGCGAAACAATCCGACTAGAAAGAAACCCAGCTTAGCCAACAAAACTTCTACAGAGAACACCCTGTCTTCACCGTAAAAAGCTTCGAATTGACCATCCTCCTTTACCCCCAACTACCCTACCCTCCTTCCTTCCATCTACGTTCCTTCCCTTTCCAATTTTCTACTGTCCATACTTTCAGCTCAACTCGACGCCAACGTCACTCGCTACTTTCCACAGCTACGCACAACAATTCACTACATTTCTCGGACCGACCAAAAAACTACGAAAACTCCCCCGAAACAAAAGTAAACAACTAACCGCTCCTTCCATGTTTTAACATGAAAATGTTCACGCCAACGTAGGATAGGTCAAAGTCGTCGCGGTTTGCTGCTGTTGTTGCTGTTGCAGATAACGGTAGAGATAGAGGCGGTAGTCTTTGCTGGCCAGAACTACGGTTCCTTCGTCCAGTAGGGCGACGTCGAAGCACTGCGCGTGCTTTACCTTGCTCTCCAACGCGCTTACCAATGTGCCGTCCTGTAAAAAGTCGACCATAGCCTACATATTATAAGGCCTTTATAATACGAAAGCCATCCAAACACGCCATCCACACACAATCTCGTAGCGCGTAAACGGTCTTCTGTTGCTTGTCGCCGTGATTGTTTGTGTGTGGAAGGCGTGCTTTAGATTCTCCAATATAATGGGTTTTACGAAACCCATTCTAATGGGTCGAATATGAGTCAGGGATTGCCTCCTTCGTTCACGCTGTGTGCTACATTCTTCCCCTAAGCCCAATTATATATTCTTGGTACTATTTTTTCCTTATCCAGACGTCGGCCTGGGGTCAGTTGGGGGTATGTACAGCACACCCTCACCTACCCCCTCACATAACGCCCACTCCCATATATTGAAAAATCTACATACCCCCCAAAGCTCACAGCCTGACTATGGAAAATCCCACAACATTGCATACCCCCACCCCGAATTACGTGCCGATGTCTGCTTACCTGTTGGAAAATGGAGAGATTGAAGTTGTTGTGATTGTCGGCGACGACGACTTCGCCGGCCGCGTTGATGCCGACGCCGATGGGGTAGTTGGTGACGCCCTCGCCGCCGATCTGCCGCAGGAACTGTCCGTCGTAGTTGAACACCTTGACGCAGTGGGCCCGGTTGTCGCTCACGAAGATCTCCTGCTTCTCGTTGGCGCACACGCCGTTCGGAAACTCCAAATACCTGCAGCAGCGCAACAGAAAAACAGGACTATTCAACAGATGCAGCAGTTATTTTGCAGTTTAACACATACCGTGACCTGGCGTCATTGTTGGCAACAAACGCCATTCCACTGTTATCGGTTTGTTGTCCGTTTATATATGGGTGTTGTCGGTTTGTTGACGAACGGACTTCACAAACCGACAACAAAACGGACAACAAACCGACAACACCCATACATTATTCGTCAACAATTTGTTCTGAACAACAATGACGCCAGGTCGCGGTATGTGTTAAGGCGCCAGGTATACTTACTATGCAGAGAACTACGCACAATGGCCGATATTTTTTACGGAACGATAAATGCGCAGTTTTTCTGTGCGGATTTCTCCTGCATTGGAAGAATGGGCGACGCAGTGAGCAGAAACGAGGAAAATAACGGGTAACCGAAAAATAGCCCATTTGAAAACCCCGATATTCAGGGGCCGGCGAGTACGGGCGAAATACCTGCTCGTTTCATTTCATTACCCTACGTCGCCCATTCTTCCCGTCCCAATACAGGAGCTACATCTTCTTGGTAATAGCATAAATAAATAAATAAATAAATAAATAAATAAATAAATAAATAAATAAATAAATACTTTTCACTCGCTATGTCGCCCATTCTTCCCTCCCAAATCATGAGTTATACACTCTTGGTAATAGCTAGCATCCATAAAGAAGTAAGATTGCCGCAACGTTTTGGAAGACGGAAAACGGATCGATAATGCGTTGGGTGATGCTGCGTTTGATAGTGGAAAGCCCGACCGAAGGAGTGACCAGAGAAAATAAACGCCTCTCCTCCGTCTTTCAAAAATCTTGAGGCAACTATACAGTACTGTACCTGGAGCAGCTGAACTTCTGCAGGATGTTTCCGTACATGTCGAAGATGATGACGCGCATGACTTTGCACTCGATGACCACGATGCGGCCCTTGGAGTCCACGGTGACGCCGCGCGGGTGCTGCAGGATGTTGGCGCCGAACTTGCGCAGAAACTGCCCGTACTGGTTGTACACCTGGATCTGGTGCGTCGGACTCCGCTCCGTCACCACGATGTCCCCCGTCAGCTTGTTCACCGTCACCCTACGT
>JASAMW010000223.1:0-10754 GCA_030247985.1 Epsilonema sp. ZAB3_2
AAAATGCTAGGAATGTGATATCTCATGCATTAGCCCTGTGACAGTAGCAAACGCATGGAATGGGTAGTCTGAAAAATTAAGACTAAAAAGTTTCCTCTCATAATAAACAAAAACGGCTTAATTTCGAGCTTCTGTATTTAAACTGGTTGTAATTTGTAGTATGTGGACCAAAAAGCTGAAGTTTTCTATAGATCTCAGTTCAAGCCTTGGCTACAAAATAGAAAAGACCGCATGAAATTCTAGGTGTGGTTCCTGAGTTACGTGCACGGAAACGTGGATGGTTTATTATGAGACACTCTGTAGTTCTAGTAACCGTATGTAGGGCGAGTTTAGCCACTCTGTCCCCGGACCGGCACCTGGTGGTGTGGCTAAGTCCACAGCTGTGTCCGAGGGTAGCGGTTTTGAATCCCCGTTCGGTCCTACGCATTTTCTCCCCTCTCTTCGGGGCCCAGCGCTATCGCCATACGGAACGCGACACGTCACAGCATTATTCATGTGGCAATCTCGGTGCAATCAGTGCTTGTCCGTTTTTTAGCTTCTTGCTGCTACAATTTTCGTGCCTGTGCGAATTCCCATTGTAGCCGCGGTAATTCAGCCGAGACTGGAGCATTGTTGGCCGCGCATCGTTTTGTTGGTGTTGGTTGTAGGGGTGTGGCAACTTCGCGTTCCATATCGTCAGCCCTAAGTATCCGCCCCCTCGGCCTCTGGACTTACCGGTAGATCAGCCCTGCTAATTTAGACAACTGAATCCAAAGACTTTCGTCAAGGCTTCAGCATGTGGGCTACCATGATTTGAGAGCTGTAAGAAAGAGTGTCAGGAGACTGTGGGGTAAACCCGGTACACTTAAGCCCTCCCAACTTGCCGCTTCAGCAAATGACGAACACGGTAGCTCATTTGAAAAGAGGAGAGTTCAAGGAATCAATTGGTAGAATACTTGTCTCAATCGGTCTTATGGTTACTGTGAGAGATGAGGGTGTCCAGATTTACCCCCGTTTCCGGCATTAGCCCACAGTACCCTACTAAACGCAAAACACGAACTGGACGGCGATTTTGCTACCCCTGGCTATCCTTAGTAACTAACTACGTAGCTAGCGTAGGAGCTATGCCAACTCAAAAGTTTGATCTTTCGTGTCGGGCTGATGGTTGCCCAGGCGACCCACCTATTTCACGAAGCAATACGATTATTCAACGGATTTTGGCGAAACGAGCAGCTTCGGTTTTTTCGCCAGAGCTGGGTGTCCTTATCCACATCTTCGCACTATTTGACTCCCCCGTCTAACTATATCGACGGCGGGCGATACGAGAATAATTTGAGAAAAAGTGGTACTTTAAAGGGGTTCGCCGTGGCGAAATCCAGCAGGTAAGGCTGCCATGCTGGTGATAGAGCAAGTTCTAAGCTTTCATTTGATGTATATATTGTATGTTCGAAAATTGCTAGTTGCGCTGTTACAAGCTGTTCAAGTTTCTGTTTAGTACAGGTCCAGTTCAGGGGCCATTTTTCGAGGCTTTTGGCTTGTACCTCTGGGCGGACGGGCAGGCACCATGAAGATCTGCACATGAACATGCGTGGTTTCCGCCGATCTATCTCATGGTACCTTGCTTTTCTATTTTTAGCGAGAATTGATGAAGTTATAAGCAAAATGCTTCGAATTTTAGTGCTGTCCACACAATTGTAGAGAGAATTTGAAAAGCAAGGTACCATGAGATAGGTCGGCGGAAACCACGCCTGTTCATATGCAGATCTCATGGCTACCTGCCATCCCGCCCGAGATACAAGCCAAAAACCTCGAAAATTGGCCCCTGAACTGGACCTGTACTAAACAGAAACTTCAACAGCTTGTAACAGCGCAACCAGCGATTTTCGAACATACAATATATACATCAAATGAAAGCTTAGAACTTGCTCTATCACCCCAGCATAGCAGCCTTACCTACTGGATTTCGCCACGGCGAACCCCTTTAAAATTTAACCCATACTGAATATCATCCTCACAGCAACTACTTTGTGAGCACTGAAAAACAGAACGCCATTACCTAGGTGCTCACTTATGAGCCTTTTGTGCAGAACAGAGCCGCACCAGTGCTTATATGTGAGCACCTTATGTGCTGGCGCTCCGTTTTTCAGTGCTCATTAGTGCTCACAAGGTATAGTCTGGCCAATAGCAGTTGGCACTTGGACTCAAGGCGCGTTGCGTAAAATAGATTTACAAATGCGGATTTCTGTCCACGCTTCGTGTACTCCTATTTAGCAGAAGTACATGCAAACTACGCAACTCGCCTTGATTCCAAGTGCCAACTGCTATTGGCCGGACTATAGTTGCTGTGAGGACGATATTCAGTATGGGTTAAATTTTAAAGTACCACTTTCTCAAATTTTTTATCTATCCCCCGCCGTCAATCCATTTAGACGGGGGATTCAAATAGTGCAAAGATGTGGACAGGACACCCAGCTTGGCGAAACCGAAGCTGCTAGGTATCACAAATCCATTGAATAATCGTATTGCTTCGTGAACATAGGTGGGTCGCCTAGCAACCATAAGGTCCACGCGAAAGATCAAACTTTTGAGTTATCATAGCTACTACGCCAGCTAGCGTCATGTAAGCGACGGCATACATTTATTTATCCTTTCGGAGGACAACAGCGAATCAGCGCTAACGAAAACGCTGCATATTATCGCCTCGAATTAGGTTGTCGTCCGTTACTTCACGCCCTTGCTGTATTATGATGTCATGAATTTTCCCCATAAGCAAAATTCTCTTGAGCGAATTTCTCTCCAAAATACGAATTGTGTCCCAAAAATGGCGCCGCTGTTACGAATTATTTTCCAAGCGAATTGTCCCACAAAATGCAGCAAATTCTTCCTCCAAATTTTGGAAAATTCTCATGGCCCGTTCATAACGGACGCTGAACGCCGGCGTTGACGCTGCGTACGTACGTGTGCGTTATACGTATTTCGAAAAGTTTACTTCGATGTTCACTACAAAATCTGCGATCCGCGTCGAATGCTAATATCTGCGTTGAACGCCAATATCTGCGTTGAACGCTAATATGTGCTGTGGCATTGCAGCGTCAACGCCGGCGGTAACGTAGCGTCAATGCCGGCGTCGTTGTGAACGGGCCATCATTCTGTTTGTGTGTTACAGGGTGCACAAGAAACGACTTTTTTGTTACAGGGTGTTCAAGAAACGGCGCGGGTTCTGCAGTTGGCGGTGGCTGAGGAGCGGGCGCAGGGTCGCTGGCCACTGAGGGGCTTCCTTCGACAAGCCACGCCCACCGCCCTTCGACCAATCGTCGTCGCCTCCAAGGCCACCGGACATCTGCTGGGCGGCCTGAAGAGCCAGATCAAGCCGGAGAGTCGACAGGAAGAGATGGAGAAGTGGAGGAACGAATGAATAATGGAAGGGCAAGGGGTTAAGAGTTAGTTGGAGGTAGGGAGAAGGGAGGGGTTAACCCCCTTCGTAATCCAAGGCGTCCACCTGTCCGTAGCCACACGGCAAACCCCGTCCGTAGACGGGGTGGAAAAACAAACTCCATCTACGGACGGGGTTTGCCCTGTCTACGGACGGGGTTTGCCGGGTGGCTACGGACAGGCGGACGCTTGGGATTACGAAGGGGGTTAAGTTAGGGATGAAGTAACGGACGACAACCTAATTCGAGGCGAATATGCAGCGTTTTCGTTAGCGCTGATTCCGCGGTTGTCCTCGAAAGGATAAATAATGTATGCCGTCGCTTACATGACGCTAGCTGGCGTAGTAGCTATGATAACTCAAAAGTTTGATCTTTCGCGTGGAACTTATGGCTCGGGGAGGCGACCCAGAGTTCTACGAAGCAATATGATTATTCAATGGATTTGCTAGACTAGCAGCTTCGAGTTTTGCCAACTGGGTGCTCCTGTCCATATTTTGCACCATTGAGTCTAAATGGATTGACGGCGGAATATAAAAAAAATTTGAGAAAAGTGGTACTTCTAAAATTTAACCCATACTGAATATCGTCCTCAGATAAACTACAGTCCGGCCAATAGCAGTTGGCACTTGGAATCAAGGCGAGTTGCGTAGTTTGCATGTACTTCTGCTAAATAGGAGTACACGAAGCGTGGACAGAAATCCGCATTTGTAAATCTATTTTACGCAACGCGCCTTGAGTCCAAGTGCCAACTGCTATTGGCCAGACTATACCTTGTGAGCACTAATGAGCACTGAAAAACGGAGCGCCAGCACATAAGGTGCTCACATATAAGCACTGGTGCGGCTCTGTTCTGCACAAAAGGCTCATAAGTGAGCACCTAGGTAATGGCGTTCTGTTTTTCAGTGCTCACAAAGTAGTTGCTGTGAGGATGATATTCAGTATGGGTTAAATTTTAAAAGGGTTCTGCCGTGGCGAAATCCAGGAGGTAAGGCCGCTGACGGGCCGGGCTATAGAGTGTCTCAGCTTTCATTTGATGTATACATTGTATGTTCGAACGCATGCTGCTAGCAAAAGTTGAAGTTTCTGTTTAGTAAGAGTTCTAGTTTAGGGGCCAATTTTCGAGGTTTTTGGCTTTGCATCTCGGGCGGATGCAGTAGCCATGAGATCTGCATATGAACAGGCGTGGTTTCCGCCTACCTATTCTCATGGGACCTTGCTTTTCAAATTCTCTCTACAATTGTGTGGACAGCACTAAAATTCGAAGCATTTTGCTTATAACTTCATCAATTCTCGCTAAAAATAGAAAAGCAAGGTACCATGAGATAGATCGGCGGAAACCACGCATGTTCATGTGCAGATCTCATGGCTGCCTGCCGTCCCGCCAGAGATACAAGCCAAAAACCTCGAAAATTGGCCCCTGAACTGGACCTGTACTAAACAGAAACTTCAACAGCTTGTAACAGCGCAACTAGCGATTTTCGAACATACAATATATACATCAAATGAAAGCTTAGAACTTGCTCTATCACCCCAGCATAGCAGCCTTACCTGCTGGATTTCGCCACGGCGAACCCCTTTAAAGTACCACTTTTTCTCAAATTTTTCATCTATCGCCCGCCGTCAATATAGTTAGACGGGGGAGTCAAATAGTGCGAAGATGTGGATAGGACACCCAGCTTGGCGAAACCGAAGCTGCTAGGTATCACAAATCCATTGAATAATCGTATTGCTTCGTGAATATAGGTGGGTCGCCTAGCAACCATATGCCCGACGCGAAAGATCAAACTTTTGAGTTAGCATAGCTCCTACGCTAGCTACGTAGTTAGTTACTAAGGATAGCCAGGGGTAGCAAAATCGCCGTCCAGTTCGTGTTTTGCGTTTAGTAGGGTACTGTGGGGTAATGCCGGACACGGGGGTAAATCTGGACACCTAGTATCTCACAGTAACCATACGACCGATTGAGACAAGTATTCTACCAATTGATTCCTTGAACTCTCCTCTTTCAAATGAGCTACCATGTTCGTCATTTGCTGAAGCGGCAAGTTCAGAAAAGCTTAGGTGTCCGGGTTTACCCCACAGTACCCTAACACTCTTTCTTACCACTCTCAAATCGTCGTAGGCCATGCCGAGACCTTGGCGAAAGTCGTCCGGTTGTCTTAGACTCAGCAGGGCTCGTCTACCGGTCATCAGAGGCCGAGGGGGCGGATACTCAGGGCTGACGATATCGAACGCGAACTCCGCCACACCCTACAACCAAGAACAAACAAAGATAGCGCGGGCAACAAATGCTCCAGTCTGGGCTGGATACCATCGCTAAATAAATTCACCGGGCACAAAAATTGTCAGCCGCGGACTAAAAACAGACAAGACTGATTGCACCGAGATTGCCACATCAATAATGCTGTGACGTGTCGCGTTCCGTATGGCGATAGCGCTGGGCCCCGAAAAGGGGGGAGAGAAATACGTAGGACCGAACGGGATTCGAACCCGCTACCCTCGGACACAGCTGTGGACTTAGCCACACCACCAGGTGCCGGTCCGGGGACAGAGTGGCTAAACTCGCCTTACATACGGTACCTAGAACTACAGAGTGTCTCATAATAAACCATCCACGTTTCCGTGCACGTAACTCAGGAACCACACCTTAGATTTTCATGCGGTCTTTTCTATTTTGTAGCCAAGGCTTCAACTGAGATCTATAGAAAACTTCAGCTTTTTGGTCCACATACTTCAGAAATTGCAACGGTTTGAATCCCGAAGCTCAAAATCGGCGTTTTTCTTTATTATGGAGGAAAATTTTGGTCTTAATTTTTCAAGATACCCAGTTCCATGCGTTTGCTATGCTGGCACAGGGGCTAATGCATGAGATACACATTTCCTAGCATTTTGGGACATCTTTTTTCATTACAACAAATATTAAGTTAGACCATGCACAGAAGACCCCTAATCGGCACTACCAGTTCGAAAACCCTCGTTTTTTGACCGCCGGAGATAGCTGCTTCCAGTGGGCCTATTAAGCTAAATTTTGTACACATCTCAGTTGAAGCCTTGGCTACAAAAATAGAAAAAACCGTATGAAAATCTAAGGTGTGGTTCCAGAGTTACATGCACGGAAAGGTGATGGTTTATTATGAGACACCCTGCAGTTTACTACATACACTACTGGCGTCGGACGCTATTCCCATACGTACGCAGTACGTAACAATGCATTTACTCGTAAGTCACACTGCACGTTCGTACCTGTACCAGTCCCACAAGGCGCTGCGTAAGTTCGATGCTGGCGGAGACAGTGGAGAGGCTGAAGCTGCCCGCGCCCCGTTGTATCCCCTTCAGCAGATGCCCGTCCTTCTTGTACTCTTCCACCGGCAACCAGAACAGATCTTTCACACCTTGGCCTACAAAGAAATGTACGGACTAGCTCATATGAGAGTGTTCAAGGAATCGATTAGTAGCATACTTGTCTCAATCGGTCTTTATGGCTGATGAGATCTAACTAGGTTACCGGGTTTACCCCACAGTACCCTACAGGCTTCTGCCTTCCGTTACCTATCTGCATCAAAGCACTGATTGGACCCACACTGCCCACCACTTGAGGGATTTGGTTCTTCCAAATGTCCGTGATCCACGCATTCACGGCATAATGAGCCACCTTCTCAATGCCCAACAAACCTACACAACACAACAAAACAGTCAGGAATAAACAATATGCACATACAGGTACATGCGGCTCTTCTTGAATCAAGATTACATAAATACAAAGACCACTGGACTTCGCGCTACCTTGCCGATAATGCAGCTCCTTCAAATGCAGCTCTGCGCAGTGCAGTTGACTCAGTCCCAGCAGCAGACCCTGTAGCGTGCCTTGCGCCATATCGAACCGCTGTTTGCCCTGATAGTCCAGTCGAATCACAACCGCCGGTGAAAACTCGAATTCTCTGCAACGAAAGGCACGACCGAAAACTGACGTCAGATTTGTTCGTAAACCAGTGAGGTTGATGTTTCAGTTCGTTTCCGATTTAAAAAAGGCGAAACTGTACGAGAAATACTGGGGCGCTACAGACGTGAACTCCGAATTCGGAGCCCAAACTATGCTTCAAAACGTAAAATCTCCGAGGTAGCTTCGATATCGCTCCGTTTTTCGAAACGTACGTGTGAACAGGACAGTTTATAACTCGGAGATGTGTGACCAACCGAATTTCGCTCCGAATTCGGCTAGACTTCTCGGAGCGAACTCACTCGGAGCACGTCTGAAGCGCCGCACTGAAGTTACGGTTTCCACTATACTTTGCTATTCGCGAACTTGGAAATATGATGTTTCAATCAAATAATCTACAAAACAGATAGGGCTGATGCCTGTCTGTAATGCAGAAGTGCATTTTTGGGTGTATCACCCCCCGCCCCCGGGGCTATGCAAAAAATGAGAGGTCCGTTGGGGGTTATACGGTGGGGCTATAGTGCATGGGGGTACAAAAACAAGACTTTATTACGTGAAATAAATTCCGGTAGATGGCGCTTGCATCATCGCCATTCCTCCAATCAGCATCATCTTTTCCAGCTCCTCCTCCTCCTCCTCCTTGCTTCTCGTTGCTGATTGGTCCGCTCCCACTTCCGTCGACGGCTGCTCATTGGCCGGAAAGAATCGTACCCTATCCACTTCCATCTCCAGTAAATCTCTCCTCGGTGTTTCGCATTCTTCAGTCTTCTCCTCGTCAAATAAATCGCCCAGCGTTGCGACGCTCGCGGTTAAAGTAGGCAGTTGTTCAGCAGGTTCAGCCACGCACAGATCAGGCAAGGAAGGGTCAGACTGTTTCTTTCCGTCGACGCTAGGGGGCTGCTTAGTCGGTAGCTCGAGCTTGGGCCCGCTGTCCACGCTCGACGTACTACTAGAGGAGCGGACGCCTGTAATAAAAAGTACGGGAAAATATCACCCATCCATCGAAGGCATCCACTTGTGCTAACTTATGGCAGAGTCACACGAGCAGACTCCTCATTTTCAGTGCGTAATAAATAAATAGGGGTAATAAATAAGAACTTGCGAAAGGAATAATGATTAGGTCATGCTCACGTTTTCCTTTGTTGTTCAACTTCAGGCCGTCACTCAGTGCAGTACCAAAAGCTTGGAGAAATTCCAACGTATCCTAAAAAAAACAGCCTTACACATTCTTGGTACGTAACCTGATCCCACACACGCCATTTCCCCTAGTCCACACTAATCCCACTTTCTCCTGCTACCCTTTCCGCTTATATATTTCCTTTCATTATTCATACACTCCTTCCTGGCAAACCTACCCGAATCTTGAAAACCTAACTTCCGCTACCCACGTATGTATTATTCTCTCCTCGTGCCAAAAGTTCATACAAAGGGTGGTGAAGGATAAGTTGGCCCAGGAAGCAATATTTCGCAAGAGAAAGAGGAACTTCATCATGCAAGCTCCATTGTTATTTTTATGGTGCGACTGTCGAAATCGAAACCAGTGAGATTTGTTACCCAGTCCTTATTTACGCCTCTGCCACACTACACCCTATATACGAATGTACTCCTTATGCCCATCCATAGCTACCTGATCCACATTGAGCCTGAGAGGCAGCATGCTGATCTTTAGCCTTCCTTCGCCCTGACTGCGTTCGAGCAGGCGGACGCTCAGCATGGGCGCGTGCGTTCTCCTGGGTCTCGTGTCCGTGGAATACTGGTAGAGCAGTTTGTTGATCTGAGAGAGAGCTAGGCGATCCCGGATCTCCACGTTCTGCACGCGTAGCATCTGACGAGACAGCGCCGGCGACTCCGGACCGAACAGCTCGTGCAGGAACGAGATCTGCAGCAGATGAAAATAAGTAACTCCTCCTCAATCGAAAGTGTCTCATTGCTCAACCGGTTGCGCAACTCCCGTATGTTGGTTGCCATCGGTTGGTTACGCAACCGGTTGACCAATGTGACACTCCGGTTTAGGAGGAGTTTAGCGCAACCGACTGACGGCAACCAAAATGAATGGGAGTTGCGCAACCGATGCCAACCAACATAATATGGGAGTGTTTCGCAACCAACATATGCGAGTTGCGCAACCGACGCCAACCAACCACAATTGGGATACACGCAAAAGTACGGAAAGCACCAACTCTTTATGAACAAGGTAGGGGGCGGGGTAAACCTGTGGCCACCTAAACTAAAAGGCTGCATATCTCAGCAACTAAAATACCGATTGAGACACATCATAATGGTTGTCGATTCCTTGAACTCTCCTCTTTCAAATAAGCTATTAGGCTTATCATATGCTGAAACAACAGTTAAAAAGCGCTTAGGTGACCGGGTTTACCCCCAAGTACCCAACCATCTACCTACTGTACCTTGGTGAGCTGTATCTCCACATGCACACTGTGGTCTCTCTGCTTTCCTCCCCTGCACAGTTGGTGCTTCACCTGCTCAGCCCTGGCATAGATGGCCTTTTTTGCACCTGCAGCACTCACACTACCAGAGTTCGCAACTGACAGCTGGCTGTACGGTCGAACAGTGGCAGTGTCACCTGTGCACATACACACACAAGTCCTTAGTCGACATCACACAGCTCAACTTACTCACACTGAACTTGTCAGTTTTGCATGCTGAAGCATAGGAGCCAACAAAACATACTAATTAGCAATTTGGTTCTTATACTTCAACATGCAATATTGTGAAATTCAGTATGAGCAAACTGGCCTGGTGGACATTGGAAATTGTTATGACAGTTAGCTACTCGGTGTGACACTCAATGTAACACTTACGAAAGTCCGCTCCACTGTACAAGTTCCAAACGATTGTGATATCCTTGATGAGGTATCTGGAGATGGGCTGAGGGAAGCCAGTGGGCAAGCTAGTCAGTGGATCAGTGCGCTTGGAAGGCACGGCGAAGTGGTTCTCACGCAGATGCACAGCCTCACCCAAAGGCAGCAGAGATCGAATTCTGGGCTCTCCAGTGACTGACTGAAGTATCATCATCAATTTCAGTTCACATCACATCAGTGCCATGATACAGTGAGAAGCATGGAAAATATAAGCTGATCCTGCAACAAACCTTTATTCCACTGCCAGGAATCTCTTCAACCAGGCAGTAGTCTTCATCAGTGCTGGAGCGCGATCTACCATTGTCATCTGCCTGAGCATCCCGTACATCCCCGCCTGACAGCATTGCAGTTTCTTTATTCAAATCGCGATTCAACTCCTGGTTCAATATTGACATGACTGGCACTTGCTTCTCATCAGCAACCATCACATCCTCCATTGCACTGCCTATGCGTTCCTTTAGCTCTTCCTCATCTGACAAAGTCAGGTCCAACTTCTTCTTCTTGTGACTTTGCTTCTTATTACTCCCA
>JASAMW010000224.1:0-18949 GCA_030247985.1 Epsilonema sp. ZAB3_2
CACATCATCAACAAGGTGTCTAAGGTATATTTCCAGAGAAGCACTCTACAACATTAGTCTCCTTTCTATCTGAGTGCATAGTACCAAATATTATGTGGATTGCAGAGGTTCTGGTAGGGTACTATGGGGTAATCCCGGCCACCAAGTACTGGCAAGTTCGTTCTTTCTACTTGGTTGGCCGGGTTTATCCCACTCCCACCAATTAATGCGGCCGGATTTACCCCATGATATCCTACGTTTGTGGTGGCATTGGTTGACAGCCAACTATACTTCTTCGGACGTACAGTATGTCGGTAAATCTGAACGCGGCATTGGGTTTGTGTCATACATTGATTGGTGCGCTTCAGACGTGAGTGAACTCCGAATTCGGAGCCCTGACTATGCTTCAACATGCAAAATCTCCGAGTTCGCTTCGAACTCGCTCCGTTTTTCAGAACGTGCGTGTGAACAAGCGAGTTTGTAATTCGAAGACGTGTACGAGTAATTGACGTTCGTTTCGGTTCAAAACGAAGAAGTCATTCCAAACTCGGAGCGAACTCGCTCGGAGCACGTCTGAAGTGCACCATTGGTAGTAGTTGCTACTACAGTATGTTCTATTCGCAGCCGCGTCCGTCCTACTTGCGCCTGGAGACGGTGCTGTTGGTGCTGCTATCGGGTTGGCTGAATTTCGCGCAGAACATCTGCACCTTCACGCTCATCCATCGACTCACCGCCCTCAGCTACGCAGTGGCCAACGCCACCAAGCGCATCACCGTAGTTGCGGCGTCACTGCTCACTCTCAAGAACCCCGTCACCTCTCTCAACCTGTTCGGCATGACCTTGGCCGTGCTCGGAGTCTTCGGATATAACAGGGTATGCAGTGTCGTGTCGTCCCCTACCGTATTTACCTGTGCATAGCCCCTTATGCATAGCAGGTAAATACGGCATTGGCTATGTATTCGTGAAGAGTGTGGAGATTTCTTTCTGGGACGGAGAGTTCAAGCCATCGATTGATGTACTAATAATTGTCTCAATATCAGTCCACTGGTTACTGAGATTTGCAGTTCCTGAAACTTTAGGTGGCCGGATTTTTCCATGGCTGGGTTTAGCCCCAGTACCCTACTTTCCACAATTGTAAGGAGCGTGTAAAGTGTGAGAAATTGAGCTGTGCAGTTAGGGAAGCCGTCCAAATAGGTGGGAGGAATTCACCCTTTTTCGCCCCCTAGTTACCCTGAAATACGGTACCTGAATTCAGGTAAAAACCGTGAATTCATGGGCGAAAAAGAAAGTTTTAGGGAGCGAAAAAGGTGTCCTGAAATCAGGGTTCTGTAATGGACACCTCTCTTTGCCCGTCCCATTATGCAAGCAAACTCTCGCAGTCGAAGGAACCTGTCAAAAGTGATTTGTTGTTTGTGCGCGGCCGTTCGCATATTGCTACAGTATGTACCTACGCATTTGCTTGCATGGGGGCAAGGGAGAAGCGAGAGAAGAGGCTTGGCCTGCTGGGAACAAAAGCTGAGACGACGCGCACGGCGCAATGTAAGGGAAGGGCGAAAACTTTTTATTGCTGGTCACTTCACTGGTCAGATAAGACAGAGAGAGGAGACGCGGCCTGTTCCCTTGCGTAATGAAAGGGAGGAAGGAAGGAACGAGCCAGAGTGAATTAGGGGGCGAAAAGCCATGCATTAGTGGTTGAGCTCATTTTCGCCCCTGAAATCAGGACACGAAGGATGATTTTTCGCCCCTGAAATAAGGTTGTTTCGTCCCTGAATTAGCCCTGAAAAAGCTTTTTAGGGGGCGAAAAAGGGTGAATTCCTCCCCCCTGTTTGGAAGGCTTCCCTTAGATGGGGTCGTGCGCTAAGAGGGGCGTAATCCCGTACTGCGCAGCGTGTTCGACTCACGCACTGGCTGCCCAATTTTTCAGACTGCTTTTCGTGTCCTAGCATCTCTATTCGCCTTGCTCCATAAGAGCCAGCGTGTTGTCGTTGCGACCTCCCCGCCGAATTGAGCTGTAGTTATCACACACGCAAAGCACGCCGAAGCAATTATTTTTTTTACGGAAGGACGCCGAATTTTGAGCTGTAGTAGTGATAACTACAGCTCAAATCGTCGGCGGGGAGGTCGAAAACGGCAACTGCTCTTATGGAGCAAGGCGAGGAACAGAATACAGCCGCGCTAAGGGCTATGATTCCATCGTCTCGTGCGTTTCCACATTTGTAATTGCATTTGAATGTGTTTTCCAACTGCTTTTCAGGTGAAACAATGGGAGAAGAGTCAGAAGACTGTGTCGCTTCCTCTGACGATGACGCACGCGACTCTGTCAGACGCCACATTGCTCGCAAACGCCGGCTATGACGGACCACCTACAGAAGACGACGAAGAAGATTATCTGCACCACCCGCAAAATGGTCCATTATTCACATCATCGAATGAGGGCCAAGTCAGCTGGTTTCTGGGCCAAAGGCAGCTGGGAGGAGGAATTACTGGCAGTTCATCGAAGCAGAGTATGTCGATTGGAGGCGCGGATGTATTTGAGAGGAGAATGGTGCAAAGGGCAGCTTCTTCTTCAGCTTCTCAGCAACCAAAGCAGCAGCATCAAAATGGGGATTATATCAGTAGGGTTGAGGATATCGTGTGATATGATCTTGATGATAGCAAAATACAATATAATTGGACTTAGGAGAAGAATGGAGCACACAGTAAACGAAACCATTACATTGTTTATGACGAAACCATTACAATGGATATTCATTACTTGGTTTTTGACCCAATTATATTGGTTTTTACGAAACCATTCTATTGGTTAATAAAATGGATATCCATTACAATGGTTTTTGAAAAAAAAATAATCGATCGAATATGAGCCAGTGATTACCTCCTTTGTTTACACTGTGTGCTCCATTCTTCTCCTAAGACCAATTATTTATTTTTGATGATAGTACGGTAGTGAGGGGTAATTCGGGCAACCGACCATATCCTAGCTCTTATATTGGGAAGATGTCTATTGATCGGATTAGGGTATTGTTGGGTATGAGATTGTGAAAGCTTTGAACAAAATTTTCTGTTTTGTTTGTACATACAGTATAGGTACTATGTGATGTGGGAAAGTATGGGCGACGAAAAACGTCTGGTATAGTTTTAGAATTTAGTCTTTTGCTGACGGTTTTATCTTGCGATGCCATCTTGGATTCCACATAATAATATTATTCGGTGTTGGGATGTGTCTGTGCATTTTCTGGCTGTGGTTTGGGAAATAAAATATGCTGGTATCGATGTGGCGTAGTACCGTACCGTACCTACGTCGCATAATGAAGCACTCCACGATTATCATGTGCTGCATGCATCCACATGGGAACATTTTCCCTTCCTTTCTCCGGATTGTTTGTTTGTATGCAGTATTGTCTTTGATGCTTCTGTGCCTCACTAAAAGGGTAGTATTCTTCAGCCCAGCCAGAGGGTAATTTGGGTTCGCGGTCACTTCGTTGCGGTTTTTTTCGTTGCGGACATTTCGTTGCGGACTTTTCGTTGCCGCGGTCACTTCGTTGCGAGAACTTTCGTTGCGGTCACTTCGTTGCGGTTTTTTTCGTTGCGGACATTTCGTTGCGGCCGTCTTCTGGTCATTTCGTTGCGAGAACTTTCGTTGCGGGTATTTTCGTTGCGGGTCATTTCGTTGCCGGTCCAGAATTGGTCACTTGGTAGTGAGAACTTTCGTTGCTGGTCATTTTGCTGCGAGATTTACCTAAGCCTAAGCATAAGCCTGCAACGAAGTGCATGGCAACGAAAGTACTCACTACCAAATGACCAAATCTAGACTGGCAACGAAAGGACCCGCAACGAAAATACCCGCAACGAAAGTTCTCGCAACGAAATGACCAGAGGATGGCCGCAACGAAAAAAACCGCAACGAAGTGACCGCAACGAAGTGATCACCGCCGCAACGAAATGACCGCAACTAAGTGACCGGCAACCAAGTGACCGTATCCCGTAATTTGGGCTACCCCATGATAGCCATATTTCCTGTTGGTAAAAAGTGGTGAAATATGTTGATGAAAATGATCCTTGACACTTGACATTTTCATTTGTTTCAGGTTGCGAAGCTTTGCCTGTGCCTGTGCCCGCTAAAACGAAGAAAGTATGGATTGGTCCAAGTGACCCCGCACCACCCTACTGCTCTGCTAGCTAGCTCCTGCTGTGTGACAGAAGCGGTGTGCGGTACTGTATCGAAGCTGCCGACTTGCGATTGCCAGCCAACAGGAAAAGGAATGCGGCTGGTGTCGGTTGGTGTCGCACCCATCTGAGGAAAAGTCAACAAGCAAGCACGACGGGTTGGTTGGTGGGGCGACGACGCGCGTGTGCAAGCAAACACAAGCAGGTAAGTACTCTATTGTTTCCACTTTTGTTTACTTATCACACGGTTCTTTTATGGCTTGACTTGCTGCTGTCGTGCGCGCATTTGCGTACCAAATGGTTTTGGTCTGACTTGGTGCTTTTGTGTGCTACTGACGCTGATAAGGTTGGCATGCTGCGCAACATAGTCGTAAGGGATAATTCCTACCAAAGCCCATTTTGCGGAGATACATGTATGTATGGCGGGATGTCGAAATTTCCCCCAGGTCCGCTAAGAATTGCCGCGTCGTGCACCATTATTATTGCATAAAATTCTCTCTAGGATTAGGTGATAAAAGTAAACTGCTTTTTGCGCACTAAGCCGATTGACTATTGTTTACACGGGTGGTGTGGTGGCCACAGACTTGCACGGTTTTGAATGAGAGGGTTACTGTAACCAGTTTACGCAACGTGTGACACTTTCTTGAGATGCACATGGACACAAGAATCATTAGCAAGCAATGAAATCAACAATAACGACATGGACTTTGCAAGAGATCAGTACTGCAAGTACAAGATGAATTCTAGGTAATCAAATCAATGTGACCATAAAGAACAATAGAAAATCGATAAAAGCACCGAAAACGTTCATTTACAGTTTTTGAGTTTACACATTATGCACAGCTAATACAAAATCCTGTACACTAAAGTCAAGGCACATTGACAATACAGAACGGTGAATGCCATTGTGTACGTAGGTACAAAGTAGGAAGCACTTGGATTTTGGTTGAAGAAAAACGTTTCAGGTAGTACCTGTACGTACCTACTACTATATATGTACACATTTGGCCACGATAATCCTGTTTTGCAAAAGAAATTGTGGAAAAAAACCACCACTTCAAAAAACTGCACATAAAACTACGGGGGCACCATAATCAAAGAAGGCACGGAAGGAACATCATTGCCGCCACAAATTCAATCAAAACGCAACAAAACAGTGAATACAAAGACAAAACAATCAATCGTACGTACGTAGTACGTAACGTACAACGTCCAGCGCGCCAGTATGTAACAGTGTTGCGTAGGTTTCCAACTGAGTTCTTTTCACCAGGGTCGCCACACAGGCAACTTCTCCTTTCCAACAAACGGGGATCCAACCGACAGGGAAGTAGAGCCGTCAGTAGAACTACCCGGGCTCAAGCTGCTTACATCCACCACACTGGAGCCTGCCAGACTCGAAGCTGGACTCTGAACTTGCTGCTGATGTTGATTGTAGGGAGGAGTAGGCAGTTGTGGACCGGCAGACGATGACACCTGATGTTGTGGATGTGCAACCACTGGAGGGAATACCACGTGAGAGGTAGGCGTGATAGGAGTGGGAGGGATGCAGACGGAAAGCGAGGAGGCCTGATGAGACTGGGAGGCCTGAAGGCTCTGTAGGGCATCGGAGAGGAAGGAGGAGAGGCCTAGGCCCAACTGCTGTTCCTGGCCTGAAGGTTGAGAGTCAGCAGGCGTGGACTGGAGAAATTTGAGCACGGCACCCGCGCACGTGGAGTAGCCTTCGGCGTAGCTCTGACGAATCATGGCCATGTCTGAAACAAATGAGTTTACGTACATAGGTAGGTAGGTAGTCAGGGGTATGTCCAGACGAAGAATTTTCATCTAAATAATTATGGTACATAGTACATACCTACATAGCAAGCACAATCTTTATTGGTAAAACAAACCGAATGGACCGTTGATACCGACGAAGGGTAATAACCTTGTGACATGCCCATAGGGCCAAGGGGTAGGCTACATTACAGTACATAGGCTACATACTTGGTCGTCCCAAAATTGATTTTTCATCAAAATTTAGTACAAAAATGTCCCAGCCAGTAAAATTTTCGGCGAAGGATGACGTGAAACAGGAACGGAAAACGGAATACGCCTAACTGAACGTTGTACAGGCTTGTACCCCAGGGGTCCAGGCAGCTATCAAGGGCTTTTTATCATCCGCAAAATGAAGGCAGTAGTGTTCTAGTATTGCCTCGCAAAGTTTTTCCCAGCTGTTTTGTTCTTACCATGGCTTTGTCGTTGAGCGCTGACCCGTCTCAGGTGCTGAACAGTCATCTCCAGTATGTCAGCCTTCTCCAGCTTGGTCCTCTGATGGGGCGCCGACTGCAGTAGGAGCTCCTTCAGCTCTGTCAGGCACTGGTTAATCCGCGCCCGGCGACGCTTCTCCATCAACGGCTTTTTCATCTGCAACATAACATCGCACAGAATTGCCAACTTGAACCGGCTAGCTGTCATGATCAAAAGGGGAAATTGTGTGACTGAGGTCATCCGGGTGTGTGGTCAAATGGTTGAGGCGCTCGCCTGGAACGCAAGAGGTCCCGGGTTCGATTCCCTGGCACATCTGGCAAATTTTCCTTCTCGACTTTGGCGGGGAGGGGGCATTCTTGAAATTTAGCTGCCCGTAGGCTTTATCGGAAGGAAATGGACGAAGATAAAAGATGAGACAAGGCGGCAGGGAAGTCGTTCCTTACTTTTCTCTCCATTTGAAACGGATTTCTTGAAGGTCTCAGGGGTACTGTAGCTGAAGCACCGATCGTCGAGTAGCCAGCGGTCATCGCATTGAGAGCTGCTTAGTCGTCTTGGAGTGTGGGTGGGTGACAAAAACCGGACAGTTCTCTGCGAAAAGATGGGCACAGTTGAACGGTGGATTACTGTATCTTTTGGACGCAAGTGGGAAGCTGAACAAGTCGCGCGCGACTGAATGGAGTAGAAAGAGGCGATAGGAAAACGGGTTGCTGTTTTGTCTGCGCGCAAAGGAAAGGAAGTCTGAGCGTCCTTCTGGTCGAACGGCGGTGAGAGGGGAGGAGAGAGGCGCACCTCTTACACACTTTACAACACGGTGGCTCGCGTGTGTTATTCGCCGCCGGTCACAACGGTGCCTCGTTCTTCGCCTCTTACCTACTGCGATTTTGTCCCCCGACGATTTGCGCCTTGTCCTATGGCGTACACGGTGGGTGGAGCCAGCTAATTACACCGCGCGCAAAACTTCTGATAATTCTTGGATGGAGGTGAACGGAAGCGCCGGGCACTATCGTGACAATCTGCGGTGGCGCGTTCCTACGCGTGAGTGAAGTGAAGGCTCGCTCGCTCGTCCTTTCTTCTTCTTCTTTCTTTTCTTTCTTCTCTGTCAAGGGGGCGCTTGCTTGTTGAGGAGTGCGATTTCGACTTCTCGTTCCCACGCTCCGGCTCGCTCGCCCCACCGAATAGATAACGCGTAATTAGATCCCTAGGGCGGGTGCGTTGTAACGCTTGGTTCACAACCTTACCCATCAAACGCAGGCTATTATGTCGTTCTTTGAATGGAAGCTGGCCGTCAAGGTATTCATGAATTGATAGTACTGTATGTGCAAGATTTTGTTCAGCACTTGCTTTCGGGTCAGCCAGATGCGTTTGCCGTGCGACGGTCGTTGATAAACTTTTTATCAGTGTGCGTCGTACGGCAAACGCATCTGGCTAAGACCCGAAAACAAGTGCTGAGCTATGATACCGTACTCAGATCAAAGACGTATGCATGTACGTTCGACGTGCTACAAGCCCTAAAAAGAGGTGTTTGAAGTTACTGGGCGCTGGGCGCTGGGCGCTGGGCGCTGAGCGCGGAGGGGTTAACCACTGGGCGCTGGGCGTTGGGCGCTGGGCGGTGAACAGTAGCATCTGTTTTGCGCAAGCGCATGGACAGACTTAGGCTTAGGCTTAGGCTAAGGCATAGGTTGAGGCTACGCTTAGGCTTAGGCTAAAGCTAAGGCTTAGGCTTCAGTATTGGATGCAGAGGGGTACGCCTCAGCCTAAGCCTAAGCCTAAGCCTAATTCAAAGTCTAAGTCCGTCCATGCGCTTGCGCAAAATAGATGCAACTGTTCACCGCCCAGCGCCCAACGCCCAGCGCCCAACGTCCAACGCCCAGCGCCCAGTGGTTAACCCCTCCGCGTCTAGCGCCCAGCGCCCAGCGCCCAGTAACTTAAAACACCTAAAAAGTCGGTGTTACTTGCTCCATTGGGTTGTGAACGAGGCGTTACGGTGCAGTGTTGAGCGCGTGGCGCGCGCGGCTTTTGTCTGTTTGCGCCCGCCTGTCATTCCTGCATTGTCAAACACGCCCTGCTATCGCCCCCATCAGCCAGTCAGCAATCTGTGTCGCTTGGCGGCCGTGGGAAAGTGTGAGATACCGACGGACGACCATCTCGCAATTTCTTTTCTTATCTGCTCTTCCACGCACGTGCCTTTACACAGCGCTCTCTAAAACATGATCGGCAAAATTTATGAAACTTGAGATGGCCATGGATGAGGTAGCCGACAAAAACCTTAGGCGTAAAATGCCAAATTCACCTCTTTGCCTGCCACTTTCCGGCACCTCTTCATATCTACCAGTAACTTTGCGCCTCTGGCAGCAGAATTTTGGGGCGCAAATGGAAAACTGGGGCGGAAATGCGCCTCAAGTTACCACTTACCTACCCCCAGGACGCCCATGCTTCTTTTGTTTTCGTATTACTTTTGCCATGTCTAAAGACAGCGATTGGCTTGGACAGGCAAATAATGCTGCTGCAACCATCATGGTTTTCGGCTCGCTAAACACGTTTAGAGAGCAGCAGTCTGCAGGTGGTGGTTTCACGATTTAGCTGGATGCTGGACAATAATGTCCAGACACTTTTTTGGGGTCAGAAACTTAGTACCGCAGTATGTATGTGGGTAGATTTCAGGAAGTACCATATTTCGCTTTCTACTTGCATTTTAGATCCATGACACCACTCATGCTTACGTAATTTCTGAACGGTTCCTAACTCAGCCGCGTTCCCACACGCCTTATCTCGCCAGCTGGTGCGTTTTAAAGACGCGTGCCACTGCCACATCGTCGCCGACGGCAAAATAATATGATAAACCTTGACAAAAAGATGTGATTGCTGGGATGCTGGGATGCGCAAGACAGTCCATCCAAAAAACTGGAATCGTCAAGAATATGTATATCCCTTTACTGCCCTTTGCCACCTTTTGGCGCAATTGTTTGATCGGCCGTATTTGCAACTTTTTCGTGGAAGAAATATATTGCTTGGCCTCTAAAAATGCCAAACCGGTCTGATTTGGGTGAGGCAATATCAGGAGAATATAAAAACCCTCTGATATTGCCTCCACTTTTTAGGCAATTTAGTACTATTTTTTATTTTGTACTGAATTGTTTTTTAATTGGTTTTTTTGTACGAAGAGTCCTGTGAAGCAGTTTGTCAAGGATATTGTCAGTGAAGCAGTTTGTCAAGGATATTGTCAGTGAAGCAGTTTGGCTAGGATATTGTCAGTGAAGCAGTTTGTCATGGGTATTGTCAGTGAAGCAGTTTGTCAAGGATACTGTCAATCTACTATTACAAATAGGGCTGATGTCTGTGTCTGTGTCTGTGTGTGTGTGTGTGTGTGTGTGTGTGTGTGTGTGTGTGTGTGTGTGTGTGTGTGTGTGTGTGTGTGTGTGTGTGTGTGTGTGTGTGTGTGTGTGTGTGTGTGTGTGTGTGTGTGTGTGTGTGTGTGTGTGTGTGTGTGTGTGTGTGTGTGTGTGTGTGTGTGTGTGTGTGTGTGTGTGTGTGTGTGTGTGTGTGTGTGTGTGTGTGTGTGTGTGTGTGTGTGTGTGTGTGTGTGTGTGTGTGTGTGTGTGTGTGTGTGTGTGTGTGTGTGTGTGTGTGTGTGTGTGTGTGTGTGTGTGTGTGTGTGTGTGTGTGTGTGTGTGTGTGTGTGTGTGTGTGTGTGTGTGTGTGTGTGTGTGTGTGTGTGTGTGTGTGTGTGTGTGTGTGTGTGTGTGTGTGTGTGTGTGTGTGTGTGTGTGTGTGTGTGTGTGTGTGTGTGTGTGTGTGTGTGTGTGTGTGTGTGTGTGTGTGTGTGTGTGTGTGTGTGTGTGTGTGTGTGTGTGTGTGTGTGTGTGTGTGTGTGATGCGATAAACTTGCTCAGTTTTGCAGCTACAGCGTCGAGTAATGGCTTATTCGAAAGCTTATAAGCCCAAGGGCGCCAGGAAGGCCTTCGATTTTTGATCTGATCAGCCGATCACCAATAATCGATCGATAATCGATATTTTAGTACTAAAAGCGCGCAGATTCACTCACACTCACTCAATTTTGCAGCTACAGCATCCATCCAGGGCTCTTCAAAGAACTTATGCCCTCGAGGGCGCCAGAAAGGCATTCGATTTGTGATATGATCAACCGATCACCAATAATCGATCGATAATCGATATTTTAGTGCTAAGAGCTACAGGCTGCAGTTACTTTTCTTCGTCTTCCACACATCCGGGCAAAATTTAGCAAACTTTGCAACAGAAAAAGCAAACCGAAGCCCTTCTATTTTTGATCTGATCAGCCGATCACCAATAATCGATCGATAATCGATATTTTAGTACTAAGAGTACACAGAAACTAAATGACGCATTTTTTCCAGCCTGTGTTTGCAAATGGTCACGCCCGAAAGTGCACATGAGACTAAGCGGGAGATGTGCCAAAGGGTTGCCAGATCTGCAAAAGGGCTGTCAGATTGCTAATGCGCAAAAAAGGGTTGCCAGATCTGCGATGCGATAGGGTTGCCAAACTCTGTGAAAGGGTTGCCAGATGTGCAACTTCTTGCCAACTGTCCAAAATGGTTGCCAGATGAGATACATAAATAAGTTTCCATATCTACAGTACACAATAGGGTTGCCAGATCTGCAAAAGGGTTGCCAAATTTGCAAAAGGTTTTACTGCGAAGCTGTAATGGGCCACTGGTGGAACAAATGCGTCAATGAAAGGCAAAGGCATCTTTAGCGATTCGTTTCTCATATTGTATACGTAGGTCAACTGATGGCCCAGTTTTTTGCTTGACGCACCTGATATTGTCCATGAGAACGGGTCATCGAATGTAGACCTTGGCAATATTGACTGGAATTGTTCTATACGTCCTTTGGTTCGATAATTGTTCGATATTCATGATATGGATGTGCGCGTAAGATCTAACGATACTGTGCTTTCTACACCTAGTACCCATTTAGCACCCCTGGACACGTATGCGCCCACTCCATGCAGCTTTGGAATTGCCTAGTTTGATTTTTAATAATATAGTACAATTATACTGAATTGCTTGTTTTTGTATGATAAGGCTAGTGAAGCAAATGTGCAGATGAGAAATTGCCTATTAATCAGCGCACCAAGGGCAATTTGCTCCACTATATTGCATACTTGGGAGAATCCCTTGACTGAGCGGAAAAATATCAAGGTAGACGCGATAGCGGAACCTCGAGAGGCTCACGAACGAGGCTCCGCCGCGTCCCACCTTACTTAGTCATGTGTAAATAGGAGTGACAGAAATATAAACACACATTTGCTCGTAACTCCCGAGCCAAGAGGCGGATTGAGCTGATATTTTGCCTGAAGATGCCCCCTATGGGTACACATGTACTGACAAAATTTCAGCTCGATAGGCCTACTGGTTAGGGCGCTATGGGCGAAAACCCTATTTTTGAATGATGTCCACTTTTTATGTACTGAAAAACTGTTCCCACCGTAACTTTTCAACGAGTTGTGGGGTCGAGCTCGGTTTTTTTTAAAAGATGGGAAATGTAAAAATCTTGGGAAAGTGGTCCGAGCACTTTTTGCGTTTAAGGCCTCTGACACCCTTAAAATTGCGATTTTGTGGTAAAAATAGTTGCAAAGTTAGCCAGCATACTCCTCCCTGGATTTTTCTTGGATCTGAGTGATAGGTATACCAAAAGATAGATCTCACTCTAGTCTCGATGGCACTTTTTTAGATTTTTAAAATTCGCTTTGGTTCTCGAGTTATGAGCTGTCAAAGTTAGTCGTTTTTATGTTTGGCTTTAGCAATACTTAAGGACGCGACAGACAGCTGATATGAGTGCCTGCCGCACTGTAGAGGCCACGTATAGTCATATAGCATTACCATTCGATTCGCCTTCAAAAGAGCTATCGATTGCTACCCATTGCGACATGCTCATGCCTGATTCACATAGTATCATGAAATATAGTATCATGCCTGATTTGAAAGTCGCAAAAGGTGTTATTTTCTTCAGTTTGGCGATTTGAAGGCATGTGACATACCATTCGATTCGGCTTTCCAAGATCTATCAGTTGGGAATAATTTCTACATGCTTGTACCTAATATGCCTGATTCACATAGCTCTAATGTATTCACATAGGCACAAAATAAAACAAAAATTGGCTGAATGTAGTCACGTGATATGCCATTCAATTCATTTTGACAAGGTCTACCTATTTCTTGCATTTCTTACTACCGACCTCCTCGCTCATACCTAATTCACATAGTCTAATCAAATTCACATAGTCTCAATTCCACTCAAAAACAAAGAAACGCCCTGTGTAATTTATAATGTATCTCGAAGTTCCACTAGCGCATCTCGTCAACTCGAGCTCGGTTTATTTTTAAAAAGTTACATTGCATGTGTTATGCACATTCACATACTCAATCTCCTCTCAAAAACATAAAAAATGTTCCATGTAATGTATGATGTATCTCGAGGTTCCACTAGCACATCTCGTCAACTCGAGCTCGGTTTTTCAAAGATTTGTATGCATTTGTAATGCACATTCACATGAGGCTCAATTCCTCTCAAAAACATAGAAATGTCCCATGTAGGTATATCCCCTAATTTACGTATATAATGTATCTCGAGGTTCCGTTAGCACATCTCGTCAACTCGAGCTCAGTTTTTAAAAGATTTGTATGCATGTGTTAAAACAAAATGTATCGATTGGGAACAATTTTGACATGCTTGTATCCTATATGCTTCTCACATTTCAAGTAGACGTGGCAGGAACCAGTGGAGAAGTGCTCCTAAGGAGCACGAAGGAAGTGAGCGAGAGGCTCACTAGCCTGCAGATGCTTATGGGGTTGACGGCGCAGAAACCAGAAGGTTCCAACCACCCATCGCTGCCGAAACTTGCTACCCCTCCGAGTTGACAGCCTCTCGCACAATCTGCTGCTGTCTGACTGGTGCGGGCATACTTTTGCCCATTCCCAATCATGGCAAACAAAACTCTTCAATGACCTTTGTTGCCTCTCGCCTGCTTCTGTATGCCTGATCACATGCAAAACGCTGGATCCAAACCATAATATTTGGTCATCTTAACTAGGTAATTATATGTATGTAAACATGTACATGCTGGTACATAATATGGTGCAACAAAAAACCTTGAGCATTAGTTCAAAGACAAAAAAATGTGATGTTTCCTCAAGAGTAGAACATACATACTTAGATACTCGTAAAGATTTCATGTCATATAGCTTTTCCTGTTTATCCTGAACAACAGCAAGTGATAACTTCAGCTGAAACTTGATTCCAAAGCCGATATTTTGAATCGAGAAGATCGAACCCTGGTGGACCTCTCGCCTTCTATTTGGCAAGAAACGTGTGAAACGGCTGGTCACATTGGAGGCCATTATTGAATGGGTACGTACTACATGCGAATGCACATGCGAGAAAGAATAAACATACGTACAATACATATGCACATACTTATTCATAACGCTGCATGGATCAGGCATACAGAAGCAGGCGAGAGGCAACAAAGGTCATTGAAGAGTTTTGTTTGCCATGATTGGGAATGGGCAAAAGTATGCCCGCACCAGTCAGACAGCAGCAGATTGTGCGAGAGGCTGTCAACTCGGAGGGGTAGCAAGTTTCGGCAGCGATGGGTGGTTGGAACCTTCTGGTTTCTGCGCCGTCAACCCCATAAGCATCTGCAGGCTAGTGAGCCTCTCGCTCACTTCCTTCGTGCTCCTTAGGAGCACTTCTCCACTGGTGTATATATATAACTCTAATTTTTGTGACTGATGCAATTATGATCCCATTTTAGCAATTTTTGGTTGCCACCAACAAAAAAATTTTTTTTAAAACCTCTTGACTGATCCATATTATTCAAGTATGTATAATTTTTCCACCCACCCTTTTACTTTATTTCTGCAATTCTCCCTACTAAACTACTACTATATGATCTTAACTTTCTAACTAAACAAAAACAAAACGCTAATTCATCTTCACTCATATGCTACATTACCCACAACAATTTTGCCAATCACCCAAGCTTCCTATTCAATTCACATATCCGTACCATTTTTTTTTTTCATTTCATTGTGTTCGATAATCGGTATTATTTGTTGAAGACATCTTATCATTTGCTCTTGGAAGCAATTTAAGCAACACATCAATACATACATATTGTTGTTGACATCATTCCCTCTTGGAAGCAATTTAAGCAACACAAGTGAAACAAATGTGCACCCGCCATAAAAGCTGCGACGTTGCCTAAAATAAAAATAAAAAATGCATGGCATGTCAGGGAATCGAAAACCAGCTAGAAGATTGACATCCGGTCACCATACCACCTGTGCTACAGTGCCACACAACCAAAAATATGCAAACTAGCCATATGAACACAAATTTTAGGAGTCATTTACATATTACATCATCATACCAGTGGAGAAGTGCTCCTAAGGAGCACGAAGGAAGTGAGCGAGAGGCTCACTAGCCTGCAGATGCTTATGGGGTTGACAGCGCAGAAACCAGAAGGTTCCAACCACCCATCGCTGCCGAAACTTGCTACCCCTCCGAGTTGACAGCCTCTCGCACAATCTGCTGCTGTCTGACTGGTGCGGGCATACTTTTGCCCATTCCCAATCATGGCAAACAAAACTCTTCAATGACCTTTGTTGCCTCTCGCCTGCTTCTGTATGCCTGATCCAGGCAGCGTTATGAATAAGTATGTGCATACGTATTGTACGTATGTTTATTCTTTCTCGCATGTGCATTCGCATGTAGTATGTACCCATTCAATAATAATGGCCTCCAATGTGACCAGCCGTTTCACACGTTTCTTGCCAAATAGAAGGCGAGAGGTCCACCAGGGTTCGATCTTCTCGATTCAAAATATCGGCTTTGGAATCAAGTTTCAGCTGAAGTTATCACTTGCTGTTGTTCAGGATAAACAGCTATAAGCTATAAGCTATAAGACATGAAATCTTTACAGGTATGTAAGTATGTATGTTCTACTCTTGAGGAAACATCACATTTTTTTGTCTTTGAACTAATGCTCAAGGTTTTTTGTTGCACCATATTATGTACCAGCATGTACATGTTTACATACATATAATTACCTAGATAAGATGCCCAAAATGGTTTGGACCCAGCGTTTTGCATGTGATCAGGCATACAGAAGCAGGCGAGAGGCAACAAAGGTCAATGAAGAGTTTTGTTTGCCATGATTGGGAATGGGCAAAAGTATGCCCGCACCAGTCAGACAGCAGCAGATTGTGCGAGAGGCTGTCAACTCGGAGGGGTAGCAAGTTTCAGCAGCGATGGGTGGTTGGAACCTTCTGGTTTCTGCGCCGTCAACCCCATAAGCATCTGCAGGCTAGTGAGCCTCTCGCTCACTTCCTTCGTGCTCCTTAGGAGCACTTCTCCACTGGTTCCTGCCACGTCTACTTGAAATGTGAGAAGCATATAGGATACAAGCACGTCAAAATTGTTCCCAATCGATACATTTTGTTTTAACACATGCATACAAATCTTTTAAAAACTGAGCTCGAGTTGATGAGATGGCATACAAATCTTTGAAAAACCGAGCTCGAGTTGACGAGATGTGCTAGTGGAACCTCGAGATACATCATACATTAGGGGGTAGTCATTAATTACGTTACGCTTTCTGACCCGATTTTTATCCCCCCTACCCTATGCGTTACGCTTCCGTTACATTTTTGATTCGACCCCCCTACCCTTGTATATTTGCGTAATGTAATAAAAATCTCCCTCAAAATGAATTGCACTGTGGAGCTCTATGATGGCAGGCTACTAATTTTACTTGTATTTATAGACTTATGTACATAATATGGTAGGATGTCAGTCAAAAGGTGAACAACAGTAGCAAACAAATCAACTCAAAAGTCATGTACTGTGCATACATATCACGCCAATAGTTTGGTAAAAATTTTATTACGTTACGCAGCCGTCCGTGACCCCCCCCCCCCCCCCCCTACCCTATGTTCACCATTACGCTTCCGTTACATTTGGGTCTGACCCCCCCTACCCTTGTTCAGAGCGTAACGTAATTTGTGGACACCCCCTTACATGGAACAATTTTTATGTTTTTGAGAGGAGATTGAGTATGTGAATGTGCATAACACATGCAATGTAACTCTTTAAAAATAAACCGAGCTCGAGTTGACGAGATGCGCTAGTGGAACTTCGAGATACATTATAAATTACACAGGACGTTTCTTTGTTTTTGAGTGGAATTGAGACTATGTGAATTTGACTAGACTATGTGAATTAGGTATGAGCGAGGAGGTCGTTAGTAAGAAATGCAAGAAATAGGTAGACCTTGTCAAAGTGAATTGAATGGTATATCACATGACTACATTCAGCCAATTTTTGTTTTATTTTGTGCCTATGTGAATACATTAGAGCTATGTGAACCAGGCATATTAGGTACAAGCATGTAGAAATTATTCCCAACTGATAGATCTTGGAAAGCCGAATCGAATGGTATGTCACATGCCTTCAAATCGCCAAACTGAAGAAAATAACACCTTTTGCGACTTTCAAATCAGGCATGATACTATATTTCATGATACTATGTGAATCAGGCATGAGCATGTCGCAATGGGTAGCAATCGATAGCTCTTTTGAAGGCGAATCGAATGGTAATGCTATATGACTATACGTGGCCTCTACAGTGCGGCAGGCACTCATATCAGCTGTCTGTCGCGTCCTTAAGTATTGCTAAAGCCAAACATAAAAACGACTAACTTTGACAGCTCATAACTCGAGAACCAAAGCGAATTTTAAAAATCTAAAAAAGTGCCATCGAGACTAGAGTGAGATCTATCTTTTGGTATACCTATCACTCAGATCCAAGAAAAATCCAGGGAGGAGTATGCTGGCTAACTTTGCAACTATTTTTACCACAAAATCGCAATTTTAAGGGTGTCAGAGGCCTTAAACGCAAAAAGTGCTCGGACCACTTTCCCAAGATTTTTACATTTCCCATCTTTTAAAAAAAACCGAGCTCGACCCCACAACTCGTTGAAAAGTTACGGTGGGAACAGTTTTTCAGTACATAAAAAGTGGACATCATTCAAAAATAGGGTTTTCGCCCATAGCGCCCTAACCAGTAGGCCTATCGAGCTGAAATTTTGTCAGTACATGTGTACCCATAGGGGGCATCTTCAGGCAAAATATCAGCTCAATCCGCCTCTTGGCTCGGGAGTTACGAGCAAATGTGTGTTTATATTTCTGTCACTCCTATTTACACATGACTAAGTAAGGTGGGACGCGGCGGAGCCTCGTTCGTGAGCCTCTCGAGGTTCCGCTATCGCGTCTACCTTGATATTTTTCCGCTCAGTCAAGGGATTCTCCCAAGTATGCAATATAGTGGAGCAAATTGCCCTTGGTGCGCTGATTAATAGGCAATTTCTCATCTGCACATTTGCTTCACTAGCCTTATCATACAAAAACAAGCAATTCAGTATAATTGTACTATATTATTAAAAATCAAACTAGGCAATTCCAAAGCTGCATGGAGTGGGCGCATACGTGTCCAGGGGTGCTAAATGGGTACTAGGTGTAGAAAGCACAGTATCGTTAGATCTTACGCGCACATCCATATCATGAATATCGAACAATTATCGAACCAAAGGACGTATAGAACAATTCCAGTCAATATTGCCAAGGTCTACATTCGATGACCCGTTCTCATGGACAATATCAGGTGCGTCAAGCAAAAAACTGGGCCATCAGTTGACCTACGTATACAATATGAGAAACGAATCGCTAAAGATGCCTTTGCCTTTCATTGACGCATTTGTTCCACCAGTGGCCCATTACAGCTTCGCAGTAAAACCTTTTGCAAATTTGGCAACCCTTTTGCAGATCTGGCAACCCTATTGTGTACTGTAGATATGGAAACTTATTTATGTATCTCATCTGGCAACCATTTTGGACAGTTGGCAAGAAGTTGCACATCTGGCAACCCTTTCACAGAGTTTGGCAACCCTATCGCATCGCAGATCTGGCAACCCTTTTTTGCGCATTAGCAATCTGACAGCCCTTTTGCAGATCTGGCAACCCTTTGGCACATCTCCCGCTTAGTCTCATGTGCACTTTCGGGCGTGACCATTTGCAAACACAGGCTGGAAAAAATGCGTCATTTAGTTTCTGTGTACTCTTAGTACTAAAATATCGATTATCGATCGATTATTGGTGATCGGCTGATCAGATCAAAAATAGAAGGGCTTCGGTTTGCTTTTTCTGTTGCAAAGTTTGCTAAATTTTGCCCGGATGTGTGGAAGACGAAGAAAAGTAACTGCAGCCTGTAGCTCTTAGCACTAAAATATCGATTATCGATCGATTATTGGTGATCGGTTGATCATATCACAAATCGAATGCCTTTCTGGCGCCCTCGAGGGCATAAGTTCTTTGAAGAGCCCTGGATGGATGCTGTAGCTGCAAAATTGAGTGAGTGTGAGTGAATCTGCGCGCTTTTAGTACTAAAATATCGATTATCGATCGATTATTGGTGATCGGCTGATCAGATCAAAAATCGAAGGCCTTCCTGGTGCCCTTG
>JASAMW010000225.1:0-21789 GCA_030247985.1 Epsilonema sp. ZAB3_2
AGTAACAATAATAAAAGACTAGGTAGGTATACTGTACTGTACATACAGTACGTACACACAACATGGGCGTGTAATCATTACGGATCGTATACAAATTACGTCATGTGGGGGATTCTCTCTCCCCTCCCCCTGGCGTGTACATGTGTACGTACATATCGTCGTTAACCAGGAACAAGGTTCCATCTGCAGTTTTCATAGTTTTGAGAAAAGCGCCAATAAAGTTTCGCATGGCAAGTGTGCAAATGGAACCTTTTTCCTTGAACTTTTTTTGGCTTAAGATTTCTTGCTATTTTATTGTGCCTTATATGATTATTCTTTTCATTTACTAGTGCCATAGGTCGACGCTCGAAGAATAAACACTAACTATGGAACAGGACCACTTCACTCTGCAAGAAATTGTATTTCAAAATGGAGTGCAGATGGAACCTTGTTCCTTGAAACGAAAAACAGATAGAACCGCATCGAGTTTAGCACCTTCCAATGTGAATTTTGGGCATTGAATGGTGTGCGAAACGAAAGAGAATGACCTAAAGTACCCATATAGCCAAAAAACTGAATTTTTCAAAAAATGCAGATGGAACCTTGTTCCTGGTTAACGACGATATGTAGGCTATATTGCATCGATTCATTGTCACGAATATCGCCATCATTCACTCACACTCAAGACTCACACCCCAGCTATTTCAGACACGTCGCGTTTGTTATTCCTTCGTCGGTTCGCTTTCCAAACTACTGGTGGGCCTTTCCGTAGAGGAGAAACTGCCGGCCCTCCGACGTGGAGTTGATGCCTGTGAAGACTTCGGACTGTCAACCACGATTTGCGGCAAATTTCCCGCGGCTTTAAGAAGGCCGTTGCATTCCACCGGTTGCTGTTGTTGTTGTTGTGGTTGGCAACTGCTTTTCTTGCGTTCCTTCTCCTCTTCCGATTCCTCCGTAATCGGCAAAGGAGATGGGGAGTGCAGGAGTAGCGGCATGTCGGGAAAGGGGGAAGGAGAGGGGGTGGGCGTGCAGGTTCCCTCGTCCGAGTGCGAGCAGCACTCCAGGTCGTCCTGTTCGAGGTCGTTCCGGTGGAAATACTCGGAGGCGGAACCGAGAGGGAAGCCGGCTCGCTAAAAAGCAAGATTAGGCAACATAGCATAAACAAGAATAGCAAAATAGCTGCAGGTCGGGTTGTTGTTTTGCATTATACAGTAGTAAAGAAATTCAGCAAAATTTATTGGACGGTAATGTATGAAGTACTATAAAGTCTGAAGTATGAAGTACCATAAATTACTGTAATGATTCGTGTATAACCCTCTCCTCTTTTATAGCCTTCTTCGTGTATGATTGTACTTACCGTATTGCATTGGCACTGCATTGCATGCATGCATGATTGTACCGTATGTACGTAAAAGTACAAAACATGCAATGCTTTCAAATGAACTAAAATGACGAAAAAAATGCCAGTTTCCTTTTTGGGATTTGATTGACTAATTTTATGACAAGCCCACGGGGCTATAAACGAGGGTTTACAGCAGTACCTTCATTTCTGCGAGATCCTTGGCGGAGCACCGAGGCGTGTTCACCGGGTAGGTATTGTGAAACAGACTGTAGTCTATCTGATAAGAGCCATTGAACTTCTGGAAGGTGACTAGCTTGGAAAACCTGGCAAAAGTTGGGCTGGTACTACACTACGAAAAGCACATACCACTGGTACCACGATACTGTAAAGTTTGGTGTATAACCCGATATAGTCCGATATCGAATATATCCCGAGAAAATCGGTCGACTTTGAATTAAGTATTTTGTATAACCAGATATTCACCACGCGCCAAATACTTCAAAAAGTTATACGCTGAAATAAGCAAGTTTGGTGTAGTATAATAACCCGATATCGAAAATAGCCCGATATCGAATCATAGCTCGAGCAAATTGGTCGACTTTGAATTTTAGTATTTTGTGTAACCCAATATTCACCACGCGCCAAATGCTTCAAAAAGCTGTTCTACGCTGAAATACTGTAAAGTTTGGAATTTATATTTATTTACCACGATATTTTGTAGGTATAACCCGACATCGAGTAGGCCTATATCCCGAGCAAATTGGTCAACTTTGTTTGTATAACCCTATCGAGTAATACACCAAACTTTGCAGTAGCATAACTACCATTCAATGGTATGATTGCACAAAAATGAGGCGACAACCTGTTTGTTACAGTACGGCTGGTCACAAAAGTTAGACCTCAAAATGAGACTAACCTGTTACAGTACCGGTCACAAAATCAGACTTTCTTCTCTCACCTGTGTCCCCATACTATTTCCGACGGCAGGTAGCTGGTTCTCGCCTGCGCAGTCATGCCCGTACTTTCCACGATTCCTTCGAGAATGACGACGATTTCAAATTGGGCGGATGCCAGGCGACGCGCGTTCAGCTCGTAAATCGGGCTGGAGGCGTTGATGATGTGGCAGATGGTGATTGGCCAGACGAGGAAGATGCGATCGCGTCCGTCGTCGTAGCCAACGTCCAACTCGTATTGGTGGAGGGGTTCCACCTATGAAAAATGTATGATGGATAGCCCTAGTCTAAGTGGAAAGCCTAAGCCTAAGACAAAGCAGAAGCCTAAGCATAAGCTTCAACATCAGCCAAAAAGCCTAAGCTTAAGCATTAGCCGAAGCCGAAGCCGAAGCCTAAGCCTAAGCCTAAGCCTAAGCCTAAGCCTAAGCCTAAGCCTAAGCCTAAGCCTGCAAAATGATCGATCAAAATAGGGCCTCTGGTCACAAGTTTTGGCTGTTGTTGTGGACCAGTTGCGCTAGAAATAATGGGTGGTCGCAAGCTGAGCTCTCGATATACTGTTTTCAGAGATAGGTCAGCTTGGCGACCACCGATAATAATAATTCATAGCGCAACTGGTTCATAGAGTCTCACCTCGCCTTCTGCAGTTGTCCGGGATGTGATGAGCTGCACCCGAATGTGCGCCTCCACCAAGTGCGTTATGCGCATGTCGCCCACTCGAAACAGCAGGCAGAGCTGGCCGTCTCGAAAGGAAATTACGGCTTTTTCGCTGAAAAAAATGGAGAAAAAAGACTTGTCAGGATCAGGAATGCATGTTTTCAACGGAATCTAAGAGGACTACGGTATAATTCTCTCTAAATAAAATTTAGTTCCTTTTCAGCTGAATTTAGGCGCAGAAAAACTAGGGAAGCGTCGGGTAAAACCGCCCATGGGGCAAATCCGCCCACCTATGGCGCTGTTACCCCCATCAGGCCTACATACGTAGGTTGCCAAGTTATGGCTAGGAAAGGAAGAAAGGAAGAAAGAGAGGCAGAAGTGTCCCAAGATACATTTTCAGAGCCATGTTTTGAATGACGGGGGTAAAAGCGCCATAGGTGGGCGGATTTCCCCATGGGAGGTTTTACCCCACGCTACCCTAAATCTAAAATCATAAACTGAAAACAGCTCTCTCCAGCCAACTTTTTTTTATAAAGAAGTGCGTTACTTGAAGGACTGATTTTTGTTTAGAGAGGTACAGTACTGTACTTACATTTAGTGAGGAAAATAAAATGAAAAAGCAGCTGCACCTGAAAATGAGTGTTTGCGTCCGCTTCTTTGGTCGCGCCATCTTTGAGAAGACCAGACCCACCAGCAGGCTCTGCATCACCAAACCGCAGAGCGACTGCAGGCACACGGTCATGCCGGCGATTGGGCATACCGTGTTCACGTGCCTGCAATATATAAAGGAGATCGTTCAAGTACTGTATAGGTACAGTAACCTAGGGGTACCTTTAGAACGTACGTGTTAGACAACATTATGAATGAGGTGTTGTTAGTGGCGATAATTACCTCACACCGTTTTACCACCTAGTTCGCCATTTTTCGACGGCGATAAATTACTGTACTTTTACAGTCTTTCTGGCGGTAAAGAATTTTTACCGCGATCTGTGTTTTTACTTTTTACCCCTTTACTGCGGTAATCATTCTACCATCGAAAATTATTGCCTTGTGAATAAGAACAGTGTAATTTTAATTGAAATTACGCAGTAATCTTACCCCGTATGTACGTACAGTACACCACGTACAAAATTTACAACATCGGGTTTATCAATTTACAATTTACACCGCGTTTATACCTCACCCCAACAAGCCCCTACTGTATACGTAGTTACCGTATTTTTGGGTGTATATCCCCCCTATTGTATATCCCCCCTAGTGTATAACCCACCATTGGCAAAACATAAATTTTGCCCTTTGTATATCCCCCCTGGTGTATAACCCCCCATGTACTGTAAGGTACCTGACCTACCTATGTAGCTGGTCCTATGCTAGCTATAGCTACTCCTACACCACGCTGCTTTGCCTGTAGGCTTAGCTGAGCATGTCTTGTACAAGAATAACCCTGTTTTGACCGCGATTATACCCTAAAACACATACTTTTGAGTGACCTCAAAAACATGCCTCTACTCACCTCTCATAAACATTAATTTTGTCCTATGTATATCCCCACCCATTGTATATCCCCCCCTAGTGTATAACCCCCCATTGGACCTCTCAATTTTTGTATACCCCATGGGGCTATACACCCAAAAATACGGTACGTACCTGCTACCGTATCCGATGGTGTGCTGCGTTTCCACGGAGAACATGAAGGCTGCGAGGAAGGAGTGCACTTCAGTTATACATGGTTCCCAGGTTGCGTTGTGGTAGAACCTGGAGGTGAGGACGTAGTGAGCCTGAAAAACTACCGCAAGTCTGTGCGGTCAACAAAAGAGCGTGTGGGAGCCCAGTGAGTAGGTACGTACAAGAGTGGGACTTTGAGAAATTGAGCTGTGCAGTCAGATGGGGTCATCCACCCCCATTTTAGGTTGAAAAAAGTGAAAAATCAGGGTCAAAATTGTGGTCAACTTTGAGGCCTTGTATCTCAGCTCACGTCATTAGCTGAATACTAAAATTACCCCCCTGTCCACGGTACTGTATGTATAGCAATACTAAAATCCTACCAGACATCGCGTTTTAATAGACTACCGTCGCGCTAAAGGACCGCAGTATTTCACACCCTTGTCCTGCGTTACCTGAAAGACGCCGTAGCCCCGACCCTCGATCAGCTCCGCGTACTTGGCCACGTCGCCGTGATGCCAGCAGATGGTGAAGTAGACGCAGGCGAACAGGGCCCAACTGGTGCAGAAGACGAGGCCGAAACACAGCAGGATCCAGCGCCACTTCACGTCGATGAGGGTGGTGAAAATGTCTCTAAAAAGAAGAGTGTATAGGCTATATTCGCCGGTTGCGCTATAAGAACCTGAGTGGTGGCGGGAAAGTGACCCCGCGGTATTTAGTGGAGCCAGTGGAGCTCGGAATTCGGACCGCTTTAGGAGTTTCGCGCCGAATTCGGACCGATTTCGGACTTTGGCGCCGAAATCGGACCGATTTCGGAGTTTCGCGCTGAATTCGGACCGATTTCGGAGTTTCGCGCCGAATTCGGACCGATTTCAGAGTTTCGCGCCGAATTCGGACCGATTTCGCGCCTTTGTCACCTCAAGTATTGCTGCTCCTTCCTTGGCACGTTCGTATTGTACACGTTAGTTTCTCCGTCTTTCCGCACCAATCGACTCCGCTTCGGTTTGCGCCGCTTCGTCGTATTTCGCCGGCGCATCAACGGAGTCGAAAAATGTTCTAAAAAAGCGACACATCGCACTTCACTTTTACTCCTAATCAGAACCAGCTGGCTTTAACCACCTCCGTAATCTCAGGTGGCTGCCTTGGTCGCACCATTCCCTTGCGGCCAAGAAGCATTGCGGTCGTTGAGTTTATGGAGGCGGGGTTAAAGGATTAGTAAGCACAAGCACAGCATACCAGAGTGCACGGATGAAATGAACCATTGCAGGTCCATGGTCGGGTCGGCGGTTTCGGGTAGGGAACGATACTTTCGTAGGGGCAGGGAATCTTTTCGCATGCGCATAAACTGTTGAAGAAAGAACATGATTGTTTCTCTAGGCAGACAGCGCTGGAATAGTGGTTTACTAAGTACTGTTCTCGAAAGCTTCACAAACAGTCAAGTCAAACTAACCTCAAACAAACATGTGGCACAGAGACCGTTGTACAATGAGGTACCTAACCTACCTCTTCGACTAAATTGCTTTTCCGTATTTTGTGCATTTCACACCTGTCAAGATACTCGTAGAGAACGCCTTCGATTCGAGTCAACGTCAGCAAAAGAAAAATTGAATTAACCTACGTACATGTACTTCGACTTTAGGCTAAATGAATTCATGAGAATTGAAACGTTTTGACTTGGGACAGGGCAAGCAAACAAGGGGTGCAACTTTTCATACAATCCAAATGCGCATGCATACTTTGTACGTACGTACCTAAGCATGTATACCGTACTGTACATAAAATACAAGCTACTGTAGTTAGTTTGTGTTGTACTGTACAGTATGTACGTACACTTGTACTGCAGTGACATGATAGAAAGCTGCGCAACTAAAATGCCTCAGGCTCATTAACATCAAATAAAGAGACATGCGCGCTGGGTGCACGTTCGGCACGTCCATGCGTCCATGGCTCGACAATCGACACACACAAAAGCATAGACAGCCATGAATAATGCGCCGGACGTAAGCCGAGCGCATTTCCTTCCAATAGGGAAGCTTCACAAAATACGTCACCAACGGTGACGGTGTGTCACTCTATGCAAATAAGCATAAACGGCCAAAAAAGCGTGACGGGGGGGTGCGAATTTTTGCGTGACGTACTTTATGAAGCTCCCCAAATGTGAATGAGCCATCCATCACCATTCACCTGCAAGACTGAAGCGTCTAATGCCTTCCGCGTGCTTCACCAGCCCGTTGGTCGTGTCCACATCCAAAAGTGATTCGGCGTGCATTTTTCTCAGGCCGCTACTCACGCCGTGCCTTCTATCGGAACCCAGAAGGCCGGCGCCCACGCCTCTAGGATTAAGTCGTGGCATTTTCGGCACCTGAAGCCAGAAAAGAAAACGCATTGACTCACACTGTGGGCCGGGAGGGACTCGAACCCGCGGGCCCCTTCGCTTGCCGTGCGAGTGCTCAACCAACTGAGCTACGTACATACACGACAGAAATCGTGCAAATCTTCCCTATGTACCTGAAGCCAGAAAGAAAATTGATTCACACTGTGGGCCGGGAGGGACTCGAACCCGCGGTCGCTCATACCGAGCGAGCACTCTACCAACTGAGCTACGTACGTACCCACTGAAATCGTGAAAGATATCTCCCCTACCTGAAGCCAGAAAGAAAATTGATTCAAACTGTGGGCCGGGAGGGAGTCGAACCCGCGGCCGCTCATACCGAGCGAGCACTCTACCAACTGAGCTACGTACGTACGTACCCACTGAAATCGTGAAAGATCTCCCCTATGTACCTGAAGGCTAAAGGAGCGACCTCGGCGTTGTAGCGCTGTTTGGGCAGCAGCAGCATGCTCGCATTCTTCCGACACTGAAGAGTCTTCCTTATTATTCATTCTTGCTAATTATACTCTATTTAGTTACAGTTTTGGTGGTGGAAGCTTTCCAGAAGGGATGACGGTCGAAAGACAAATACAAGATGAGAGCGAAAGGGCTGAAAAAAACGTACAGTACGGTAAAAATTAAAATACAGTGTATCTGAACTTAACTCGGGTTGCACAGGAAAAAGATTCTATATGTAGGGTTTCATGTGCACTGTAACCCCCTTTAGCCCTCTTTACGGCTTAAATTGGTGGCTAATGAATGAAGGAATTATTTGTCACATGTTCTCCTCTTTCTATTTAGATAGATAGGCCTACATCTCCTAAATTGTTATTGACTAATAATTTATCCCCTAGAGCTACGGTATGTACCTAGATTACACCACGTAACGTACGTAGGTACAGACGACATAAACAAAGCTTTACAGCAAAGTTCTCTAGAAATTTGTTAAGCGACGCGGAACAAATCCTGTTTATCTGTTCGTGTCTTTACGAGCAGCAGTAAGTTTTTGGGGGTTAACGGAAACGACCCACCCTGTCAGTGACAGCCTCCTACATGATCGCGAGCGAACGTACATTGGGTACTGTGGGGTAAACCCGGACACCTGGTATATCTCAGCAACCATACGACCGATGGAGACGAGTATTCTACCAATCGATTCTTTGATCTCTCCTCTTTCAAATGAGCTACCATGTTCATCATTTGCTGAAGCGGCAGTTCAGAAAAGCTTAGGTGTCCGGGTTTACCCCCTGTCCGGGTTTACCCCATAGTACCCTACATAACTGGCTTAAAAAGCAGAAGGCGGAAAGACGTTAAATACCCGACAAGAGCAAGTGCGGATTTGTTTCAGACGGAACGGAAAGTCGGGACGTTACTTTATATGTAAGGCATGATATAGCTTCATTGATTGATAGATGAAGCAACTTTTTATGTATGATATGATTTATAGCCGCCTTGAGTGACACATGAAGCAAACATAATGCGAAAAACTTGAAGCATCTTTTGCATTACTGATGCGAGGAGTTTTGCAATTTGGAAGTGCCAAAACAAAAAAATGAGACCAGGACGACCAAACACACACGGTTCAATTGTGCGAGGCGCGGCAAAAAATCTATTGCGATTTTTCCCAAGAGACAATTTGGAAAAGGCAATCAAGTACCAACAAGTGTAATTTATGCTTTGAAGGGTACCGGTATTTGAAAGCTTCCGCAAAAAGTCAAAATTACATAAATTCCCACGCTACACCGTATGTATGTAACCTAATCAATCCTATGTAGTAAGGTACGGCTACGGCTATGCTCAGTCCATTTCGTTACGCAGGTCTGTAACATAACTTGGCATCTGCGTTCCATTCTTGAGGACAAAAAGAAACTTCAGATCCATCGGGATTTTATACTACCGTAATCTGAGATCCTCGGCACTTTTCTCTGCATTCAAGCTTCCAAACGACAAAAACAAACAACGTGATCTCAGCGCTTAGGTAGAGTACTGTGGGGTAATTCCGGACACGGGGGTAAACCCGGACACCTATATCTCAGCAACCATACGACCGATTAAGACAAGTATTCTACGAATCGATTCCTTGAAGTCTTGAACTCTCTCACTTTCAAACGAGCTTTACCATGCTCCTCATTTGCTGAAGCGGCAAATTCAGCAAAGCTTAGTTGTCCGCGTTTACCCCGTGTCCGGGTTTACCCCATAGTACCCTACATACAAAGCCGCAACAAGTGTTGATTCATGGTCCAAGTCACGAGATACATATGCAGCTTACATACAGTAGTAACTCGAAAGCGTGTTTCTTGATACTTTTTTCTGACCGAAGAGAGTAGCGCAGGTATCAAAAATATGCAATCCTGCACGGAGAAGAATTGCTAGACTGGCGTTATAAAATAGAAGAGGACAATCATCAGGAAACCACACCGATTTTTTGGCAATATTTTTAAAAATAAAAAAATAAATAATATAAAATAAAATAAATAACAAATACGTTGCTTTAATTACAGTAGGCATTGGTTTCACCAGAAATAAAAAAAACCAACCTTGCCAAAAATTGGTGCGCTTTTCATTAACTGCATAAAACCTACAGTAGGTAGGTAGGTATGTACCTACCTACTACCGGTACTTACGTACGCCAGCCATTCTTGCTTTACAAGATCATATATTCTTGTACTGTACGTAGGTCTAAAAAAAGCGCAGGAATAAATTTTGCGGTCCCAAACGAAATTACGCCCCTCCACACAGAGCAGCAGTTCGTTTTCACGGTCGTTGTTGTTGTGCTGTCAGAATCAGCCGGCCATGCTTGTGAGCGAAATTGTATACGGAAGTCCATAAGCGCAGAAACATGTGACATACACACACAGCCCAAGGGTATAGATACGAATGATATCGCGCACGGGAGCGCAACCAAAAAACCCAAAAATTGGCGATCACCCAAAATTTGTTGCGCCCCAAAAAATTTTGACGTCTAGGGGCTTTATGTTACCGTATATGCCGGTACATAGCCTCGCTATGCAATTGAGAGGACCTTTATGGGGCTATGCAATGGGCATTTCTTATGTTTTGCTAATAAGGGGCTACGCATTGGGGGCAATGCACCGGAAAATTCGGTATACGTAAGACTTTGAGAAAAGCTTACTTTGGTGGGACACAACCTGAGTGTTTCTCCCGAACAATTTCTTACGCTATCTATACCCCTGCGATGCTTTCAATTGCTGGGCGTAGCTTCATCGTGATTAGCAAACGTATGAGAATGAATGAAGAGCCGTAGTGGCGCGCTTTAGCGTCGTGTGCGCATATCCCTGCCCTACATACGTATCTTGGGGTAGGCCTACGCTGCGCTGCCACTGAATTTTAATATCGCAAACGGCTGGTGGATGGACGGACAGATGGGCAAGAGCCAGCCAGGAGCCCAGGACATCGATTTACTGCGAGAAAATTCTCATCTTTCGGGCATTCATGCCATAATGATTGGGGAGGTTCTCGCCTTTCAGTAACACGTATGGTAGCGTGGGGTAAAACCGCCCATAGGGGAAACTCCGCCCACCAATGACGCTTTTACCCCCATCAGGCCTAGGTTGTCAAGTTATGGCTACCTAGGACGGAAGAAACAGAGGCAGAAGTTTCCCGAGATACATTTTCAAGAGCCATGTTTTGAGATGGGGGTAAAAGCGCCCTTTGGTGGGCGGATTTCCCCCATGAGCGGTTTTACCCCACGGTACCCTACGCCTACATACATACGTATGTTGGTATGTATTGACAAAGCAGTGTAACTCTATGTACGTACTGTACATAGCTTATATTAGGTACAACGAGTATAGGATACAAAGAGGGAGGGACCGCGAGACGAAGAGCAAAAGTTTCGGTCCACCACGCCATTTGTCGGTGCTACTTGAGCATTTCTTTGAGAGCAATTTGCAACTCGAGTCTCATTTTTTAAATTCCATTTCCCTGGATTTGAGGGTTTTATTTTCAAAGCTTTACAGTAACCAACCAGACAGATAGACAGACAGTGCCGGCATTACAGAAAGCGAACCAATGCTCCCAGTATGTTATGTACGTATAATGTTCTATATAGTCAGTCAGTAAATCAGTATGGCTTGTCTGATGCAATGCGCTACTCTTTTAAGGCAGAGATTAAAAGAAGCTAATTTACACTAAAGGTCAACAAAGCATTCTGACAACAGGAAGATTTCGAAGAGATTCCGTTCCGTGTACTCTTGCATGCGGCACATAAGTGATGCCATGGACCAGTTGCGTTGTCGCGGTTTGTGGAAAGCGACCCCGCGGTATTTTAGTGACAGCTACCGGTGCCTGCGGGGTCATCGACGTCATCACAATCGTCTTCTTTTCACTCGCTCCTTTTCCGCTCCCAGATGACTGAACAACGTTGACAAATCCCTGTCGGCACTTACACTATATACTTCGGGGTCGCAATCGACCAACCCAATCGCAACAACGCAACTGGTCTATAGAAACAGCAAGCAGCACGCAAGAGTGGAGAAAATAAAGTCGCCGCTCAAAGCTACATACCTAATCTCAAAGGAAATAAGCCATCCGTTTTCGTTCCAGATTGCCCGATGCATCTTCAAGTGCACTCGGGCACACACTTTTCCATGTCATTGCTAATGAATTAGCTCACAGTTTCTTTCAAGATAAATGAGGGAAGGCGGAATAAAGGGTGCTCATATGGTGGCCCTGTTTTGAGAACAGTCACTTTACTTATGTTAGTACATCTCTATGTACCTACGTAGTCGAGTGGGCGCGAAGCTAAGCTGACTATAAACTTTACTTGTTTGCGCGCAAGTAATGGATCTAGTGGATTACCCTGGGTTCCTCCTGGCTTTTTTAGAGTGTCAAAATGTGATATTGAATGATCGGGAAGCGCAAAGAAGTAGGGTACTGTGGGGTAAATCCGGACACGGGGGTAAACCCGGACACCTAGTATATCTCAGCAACCATACGACCGATTGAGACAAGTATTCTTATTCTACGAATCAATTGTTGAACTCTCCTCTTTCAAATGAGCTACACACGTTCATCATTGCTGAAGCGGCAAGTTAAAGTTCAGAAAAGCTTAGGTGTCCGGGTTTACCCCATGTCCGGATTTACTCCACAGTGCCCTACAGCTGTGAGTTGTCGGGAGAAAAAAGAAGTTGCCTTTTCCTTCCTGTTGGACGCCAAACTCCTCTACTGGAAAGTACATTACGTAAAAAGTTTTACTACACATCCTTTATGACGTAAAACAACCTGAAATGGAACGGAAAAGTGGTAAACAGAAAGATAAAATCCAAGAGCTGCCCTGAGGGTTGCGTATTAATAGCGCGCCTGCTGCACATAGCCGCAGGCTAAAATTGTAACCTTTCAGTGTGTTGCTATATAGTACGACAGTGAAAATGTATGTATATGAATGGGGAAGAATGGTTACATAGTGCAAACAAAAAAGGCAATTACTTACTGGCTCATGTTTTGATATAAATTATCAGTACTTCCGTAATTGCAGTGCTAGACATGTATGTAGACAATAAGGGAAGCTCAGACATACTTATGTACCTATACGTACGTATTTATAGTAAAGCAAAGCACATAAGCTACTTTGTATCAGGCATCAGCAATTGCAAAATTCAGACATCCAATGTCAAAGTATTCAGATAAAAACAAAATACGTAGCCTACAAAGCAAAGCCAAAAAGCCGTGTGTGACTATCTGTCAACCCATCTTCAGACATACTGATGTATTGTATGTACGTACATACAGTAGGTACTCCACTCCCTATGGCTAGTACGTAATCCTACATCACATACAAAAGTTATAGTAGCATGCTTACATATTGTTGTCTCCGTTCCCTTATTGTAAGTGGCATCAATCATGTAATGCAAGAGAGAAGCATCTGGTATTTGATGAGTATAGAGATACTGTACGTACATTAGATATGCTGTCTTGTCATTCAAAATCTCTCCTCATCCCAAGTCTCCCCTAGGTATTGTGCCCAAACCAAGAAGTGCCATGTGGCATCAATCAAGTGTACCTATACATACAGTATACGTAAACGTAGATGAAAGCTTGTACTATTCGATGAGACATATCGTTTGAAATCTCCCCTAATTCCAAGCACGTCTTTCTTTACTTCCTCCTGCATGCATACCAAGCCTTCTTCACCCATTTGGCAACTCTTCGGCGAATCTGGAAAAGCGTTGTGGTACATAGAATACCTAGAATCTCTTCTTAGAGTTAGAGATAGTGTGAGTGTGAGTTCATTATTCTTCTGTACTTTGTGAGTCTCTCGTGTTTTAAATCTGTTTAAACTACTCACAGATTCATCCACCCAAATCTGAGTGATCAGACACATACAGCCGGTGACTGTGTTCAATATGAAGATAAGGCCATACATGCTGACTGATTGCTGGTAAACAGCCTGCATGGTTAACACTTGACAAGACATAACCAATCCCATTGATAAGAACAAGGCCCATGTGGCTCTCCTTAAAGACAGATTCTCATGTTGTAACACCAACAATGGCTACTGAACTTCTACCTAATAAAGCAGAAGTGCATTTCGTAGCAATGCTATCACTACTTTCCTATTTAGGCCTATTACTTGGTGCGGGCTACTTGTCGCTTTTTGGTTCCCTCCAGTTCAGTTTGTTTTTCCTCCCACTTTGATGCTGACTCTAAGTCTACAAGTACTGCAGCCGCAGCCAAGAAAAAGTAGATGAAATAGTAGCGAGTAATCTTGGAGTTCATGTCTCCCATGCATGTCACATCGGTGTCCAAGACCTCCCAGAAAATGGCCACATATGGCAGCATGGCAATGATAGGAAAGACTGAAACACACATTATGTTCAGATCAGACATGCCGAACATCTGCCACAATGCAGGCAAACTTTCCCAATAGAAAACCAGAAATGGTGAGGTATGAATTTGAAATTACGCATTGCATACCACTTACCAAAAGCAATCCATGAACAGAGAAAGTAGCCGGTTTGCCAACCACCAGTTCTGAAGCGACCTCGCACATACAGAATTTGTCTAGCCAGCATGTAGGCATAGGCATAGCCAACTGCGAATGCATAGAAAATGGCCAAATTGGCCAGCTTACACTGCATCTAAACAGAGAGACATGTTCAATTGTTCAAGCTCCTTGAAAACAATATGACCTTGATGGCATGCTCCATGTTTGTACCTCTGTGAGCTTGTATGAGCCGAGGTCTCTTTCTCTCACAGTGGCAATCAAAACATTTCCAGCAATGACACAGGCATCAAAGGAGCAGAGTAGAACGACCTCTGGTTCATAGCATCTGCAGGAAAAATTCATCAATTCAGATATTACAAGAGTATCAACTTGAAAACAGGAGGAAGGTGTGTTGTGTCGTAGCGTAGGTTTTTTTTCACCTAAATAAGAAGATGTATAACAGTAGGACAGCTCCTAAGGATCCTATCAGCCATGCATTTCCCAGTGACTGAGTTGTAGTTGCTACTGCTTTTGCTGTACCTACCAATGGCTAGAAAATAACGAATAATAGGCCTGAATGTTGTTGTCCATCTGATAAAAGGTGAAAATGATCATGATGTTGCATACTTTCGGTGGGACAAATTCTGGTTCCTTGTATGGCTTTGGTTTTGGAGGAACACACATTTGTACCGACTCATCCCAATCTGCACACTTTGTTGTAACCTCTGGAGTTGTTGTTGTGGTTGTTGTGCTTGTAGAAGTTGATGATGTTGAGCTTGAACTTTCTGTGCTGATAGAAGATTGTGTGTCACTTCTCTCAGTTGAAGCTGTTGTTGCTGGAGATGTTGTAACTGGTGCTGCTACAGATGTTGTTCCTGCAGTACTGATTTCTATACTCTCAGTGACTGATTGAGTAATGCTGGTAGTGGTGGTTGCAGCCTCAGTTTCAGGGTTCATAGTAGTTCTGGTAGTGGTTGTGGGTGTCACTGTAACTGTTGCTGACATCATTGTTTCTGCTGTTGCTGTTACCGTTGATGTTGTGGTTGACATCACTGTTTCTGCTGTTGTTGTTTTTGTTGTTGTTGTTGTTGTGATTGTTGTAGCTGTAGTAGTTGAGTCAGCAGTAATGTCTAGTAGCAGTCATTAGTGAAGTACATAACATACTTATTAGTCATAGTCACTCTGAAGTCACGGTATAGGCTTGTTAATACATACCATACATACTGAACATACTCAAGGAACAGTTTCTCCCAGACCAGCCATCACTGCAACTACAAATGTACCCATAGGCGTTTGAGCTACAGGTTCCATTGTACTCACAGGGTGACAAGAGTGAGCAATAATCAGTTACTGTAACAAAACACCAGTCAGGTAAAGAAATAAGCATGGACAAGAGCCTGCACCACAGTTTCTCTCCTAGTTCCACTCCCTGTACCATTCAGAATAGTGCCATTCCAAATGGTACAGTTCACCCCAGTCCATTCCTCTGCACAGTTGCACACATACCCATTTGGGTTTGAAATACAGGTACCATTTGCACAGGGTGAAAACATGCACCAATCAACAACTGCAAAAAAAGCATTAGTGCTGGGATACTTTTTATACACATTGTTTTTGAAAGTTGAGCCTGAGCTTCAGTTTCAACATTCTATCAGGAGTAATATAAAAGGGGGAGTGACAAACGGCCGCTTCCATACAAACGGCTAATCTTCACACGCAAAGTTCGAAGCATTCCAGCGGTCGTAGAGAAATAAAACTGGCACCATTGAATGCGCCAATTCTTCTTCTTTCCAATGGTGCCAGCTTCGTTGAGGTCCGAGGCCTCCTTCCATTTTATTTTTACCGGTGAATAGAGGGTACTTTTGAACCTCAATTTTTTCTCGGGGAATGCTCTGGACGGGTATCGCCAAGTTTGATGAAAAGTACCATCTATTCACCGGTAAAAATAAAATGGAAGGAGGCCTCGGACCTCAACGAAGCTGGCACCATTGGAAAGAAGAAGAATCGGCGCATTCAATGGTGCCAGTTTTATTTCTCTACGACCGCTGGAATGCTTCGAACTTTGCGTGTGAAAATCAGCCGTTTGTATGGAAGCGGCCGTTTGTCACTCCCCCTTTTATATTACTCCTGATTCTATGTAAGAAATCTTCTTGCCTTTCAAAGTTGTGCAGTTCTTTCCAGTCCAAATGTCACTGCAGTTACAGACATAGTCAACAGAAGCATCAGCTGTGCAAGTACCATTATTTCTGCATGGTGCTGTGGCACAGTAATCCACCTCAGTTGAGGTGGATGCTACTGTTGATGTTGTTATTGAACTGGTACAGGGTGTCCCATTTGGATATATCATGTCGTTTGGGGTTATAACCTGGGAACCAATAGAGTTAAGACGCTGACATTTTTTTTCAGATACCCAAGAATATGCATAACCTTGTGTAAAAATTTCGTCCCAAAACTCCAATCTGAACATAAGATATTGGTAGCCCAAGTTTCGACCACGAAAATCACAATTTTTTGAAAGGCAAGCCTGGTAAATGCAGACGAATTCTTGGGGGTTTTCATCAAAGCGCTAATCAAAAACATCAATATATTATTTTCCAGTTCTGGGGAAGCCTTCAGTTTACTACGTAGAATATAGCATATTTCTGGAAAAAAATCCAAAAGAAAAAGTCAAGGAGTCAGATAGGGCAAGCATAGAGGTTCAGGCTATTGGTGGTTTGGTTTTGTCTGAGACGAGGTGTGAAGTGAACCAATATGCGCATGTGGCTAGCAATGAATGAAGAAAGGAGCAGCCCTTTGTATTGTTGTCTCCTCTGGAATCTCATGTTGCCATTTTCAACAGTTTCAACATAATTCACCAGCGTTGTGATGAAAATCCCACAAGAATTCGTTTGCATACCAGGTTTGATTCAAAAAATTGTGATTTCATGGTCGAAATTGGGCTACCAATATCTTACGTTCAGATTGGAGTTTTGGGACGAAAGTTTTACACAAGGTTATGCATATTCTTGGGTATCTGAAAAAAAAATTTCAGCGTCTTAACTCTATGGGTTCCCGGGTTATAACCCCAAACGACATGATATATCCAAATGGGACACCCTGTAGAAACAGTTGCGCTCATTGTGCTAGATGTGGTAGTTTCTGTTGTTGATGTTAGTACAGTAGTGGTAATGTCTGCAACAATATGTGTAATTGGAAAGCACTCATCTGTTTGATAGCCAATAATTCAAATTGTTGAAATTTATTCTGATGTACCAATCATATTGGTGCAGTTTGTGCCAAACCACTCTTCAGTGCAGTTGCACAAGTAGCCAGATTGGTGCGCAATACAGGTCCCATTGTTTTGACATGGAGAAAGCAGGACACAATGGTCAACAACTGTAATATTTTCATTCATAGAAGAATTTCTCTTCCAATAGTGCATGGTTCTTGTTCTAGCACTACTGACTTACTCATCAAATCAATATCAGTGCACTTTGTTGCAAACTACTGTACTGACCAAACCAAAGTCAGAACATTTCCAAACCACTTACTGATCAGATCAAAATCAGTGCAGTTTGTTCCAAACCAATCTTCAGTGCAGTTGCAAGAGTAGCCAGATTGGTGAGCAATACAGGTTCCATTGTTTTGACAAGGAGACAGCAGTACACAGTAATCAGTAACTGCAGCAAATTACTCATGTAACCCATTGCAATAAATAAAAGATTGGTGTAACTGCATGAATAAGGACTAGCAGTACAAAGTTAGGTAAACATGAACCACTGAACCTGTCAAGATGGTACAGTTAACTCCGATCCAACTGAGACTACAGTTGCAGTTGTATCCTGTGGAATTGTCCACCATGCATGTTCCATTATTCTTACATGGAGATTCTGCACAGTAGTCAAATTCACTTGCAGATGATGTTGTGGCCAAGATAGAAGCAGTTGTTGAAGTTGAACTTGCCAAATTTGAACTTGTAGTTGTGCTTGAACTTGTTAATGAAGTAGTTGTAGTTATAGTAGTGCTAGCAGTTGTTGTTGAAGTAGTAGTAGTAGTAGCAGTACTAGTAGTAGTAGTAGCAGTTGATGTAGTGACCTCTTCAATAAAAGACACATACTGCAGTGCAAGAGAAACTTCAGTTTCTTGGCAATATCATTTATATCATACAACTGAGTTGCAATAGACATCTTTCATTACCATTCAGAATTGTACAGTTGTCTCCTGACCAATCACCACTGCAGTTGCATATATATCCAAAGTTGTTGGAGAAACAAGTTCCATTGTTCTCACATGGAGATAGCAATTGACAATAGTCAACAACTGCAACATTAGTATAGAGCTAATTATTGGTAATATTACTGAGGCAACACAATCACAGATTTTATCTATCAGCACAGCAACACATTCCATTCTTTTACCAAATAAAATAAATGTCATTGCAGCACAGGCAATGATGACAAAATAATAGAGTTGCGCTTGATATTTAACAAAATATGCATCTAACCAGTCAGTATGGTGCTACAATTATTTGAAATTGGAAGTTACTTGTTATTGACAAAAATTTTCTCTCCAGTTCTGCCTTTCACATGCACAAATCAATCTATCTAACCTGTCAAGATGGCACTGGTACAGTTCACACCAGTCCAATCTTCAGTACAGTTACAAATGTAGCCAGTGAAATCAGCAGTGCATGTTCCATTGTTTTGACAGGGGAATAACAGGGTACAATAGTCAACAACTACAATACCAATGTAATGTGGCTCATTTTGTCACTTCCACAGAAAAAATCATATTCATCCAGTTGCTTAAGGTTCTTTTACTTGCTGAGCAGCGTACCTGTCATAACAGTGCAATTTACTCCTGTCCAACTGTCAGAGCAGTTGCAAACATAATCAGTTAGGTTGGAAGTGCATGTCCCATTGTTTTGACATGGTGAAAGTGCAGTGCAATAGTCTGCCATTAAATTAGTCAGTTTTAAGCTCTGCCGCAAAAGTATTTTTTCTGATTTACTTATCTAATAATAGTGCTATCTGGAACATGCAGGTCTTATAATAAAAGGTTTCACCAAAACAAAGAAGAAAAATCTCAAGAATATCTTACCTGCAAATGAAGTTGTTAAATGTGTGTCTGTTGTTGCCAGAGATGTAGCTGTTGATGTGTATGATGTAGTTGGAGATGTATCAGTTGTGGATGAGGTTATCATAGTTGTGATGGTTGTAGAAATGGGACATGTTACAGCTGTAACTTTGAAGTCAGAAACTTGAATAAAGCCTTGCATTTTCGTCATAGCAAGGCTTACTCCAATCTACATAGAGCAAAACATTGCACACCTCACATGTGTTTGCTAATACACTTTGAATTATGATTATTGGTTTTTATCCACAACACTACAGAAACATTAAGCAGCGATTCTGGTCTTCTCCTCTGAATACAATCATTGTGAGTGCTTAGATAATGTGTGTGTGTACTGTAGCATCATTAAAACTCACTAACCCTGTGAGTATCTCCAGGTAGATATTGCACTAGCCAAGAGAAATGTCTAAATGTTGGAGCTAGAACAAATGATAAACAGCCAGGGTCCAAAGAAAAGCAAATGCTGCCTATGTTTAACACTGAACCATCCACCATGGACTGTGAAAATATGTTCAGGTCTCCTTCATTATTAGATCCCAAAACATAAAGCAGGGTCATGGACACATTTCTGCATACTGGTGCAGAATTTGAGGTGGAAATGTGAATTGGTGGGAACAGGACATTGGCAGGGTTGGTCATGTTGTTTGTCAAAGAGGCTGACCAATAATAGAGACCTGTAATAAATAAGGTGTGTGGAGTAATTATTTGAAAGAGGAGAGTGTGAGAAAACGATTGATATTTAGCCTCAGCATTACCTGATGAAGCAAATCCCCATGCATCAAATTCAGTATTGTCACAGAAGTATTTTTCTCCAATTCCATGCAAGCATTCCAACTGTACAGCATTCTCTGCAATAATAGAAGTTGTCCCAGTTGTTTCTATACCTCAATAATAGAGGAGTTTGTGGACTTCATGAAATACCAAAGCATGTTGTGAAATTCCCACAAGTGTACTCATTGTTGTTGTTGATTGCTGCCAACTGTGTTGGATAAAATGGTGTGAATGTGTAACTGCTTTCACACTGTACTTCACACTTCTCCGCATCAGGGTGATGGTATCCAATAATGGATGCATCTATGCACAGAGGCACAATCATAAAATTTATGCAAGACTGCATCATAGCTTCAAACTTACTGAAATATACCTCCTTGACTGCATTGTTTTAGATTGTACCAAAATGTGTACACATCTCAGAGATGATCTTCTCTTAACTTACTTTGGGGCTCACAATGGTACAGTGCCTTGGTCTTTACTGTTGGCAGCCACCAGCGTTGGCCTGGACAAGGTGCTGCAGTAAAGGTAAACTCACAGATATTCTGATCACTGGGGCAACTGGGCAAAGTTCCCATTGCAATTTCAGCACAATATGCCTGTCAAATAAGTTGTTGTTGGTTTCCAGAAAATGTTCTTAATTTTCCAGAATGGCAGTAGGTACAAGTTCTGATAAGCTTTCTACCTGATAGTCCATTTGTACCAACTCATCTTGCTCTGAATGGCATCGCTCGTTGGTCATGCTAACCATGCCAACATAGTCCACTACTACCATGTGCTTCTCTGGACACTCTGCATGCATTGTAGTAACTGTCCAAAACCACCCAGGCTCATTACAAGTAGACACAGTAATAGATCCAGTAATACCAACTGAAAAAATATATGAATCCTCTCTTTTTAGGTGGGTGCTATATGCCATTATGATTGATTATTTAGTAAATCACTTAGAACAAAATGCAAAATTCAATGAAAGATGACAAAACAAATAAAAGATCAATTCACCAATCTAAAATTTGCTAAAAAAAATGAGGGGTAAGCTAATCAAAACAAATAAAAGTTCAATTCACCAATCTAAAATTTGCTAAAAAAATGAGGGGTAAGCTGAAATCTCGTGACCACTCAGAAAAACACGTTTTGTAAATTTTTTGAGTGCCATTGGTACTAAACTGACCATCTCGTCTGAAGATTTCCATGCGAAGACAATCGCTTGAGAGAATTGAATTTTCAATCTGAAGTTTCTGTGCTTCCAACCCCTCTGTAGTACTGATCTCAAATGTAAAATCCTTGTCATCCACCAGGGTCAGATTTGCAGTAACTGGAGGGCCACTAATAGTCATGTTAGATGATGGAGGATAGAATCGTGACTAGAAAACATGATCACTTGGACAAAAAAACCTGGTGCTCTTTCAATCAATGAGTGGACAACTATTCCACTCACGAATAGGATTATGTGACAAAACGTTAGCTTGTTCACAAATACAGAACACAAATTAGCAGAGTACTGAAGGTACATTAGGATATCTACTACCTACATATCTATCTACTGTACAACACTATTTATTGATATATAGCACAGCCTTACAGCTTCTTCAGAGACATTATGCTGCCAGTACTTCAGAAATTCGACAACTGGAAAGGAGCAAAAACCGTTGGATACCAGCTTGCACTACAATGCTGGTAATCTATAGAAAATGAAACAGGGTGAACCAGTAATGCATAAGCTGCACATAGCAACGAACTGGAGAAATAAAAGAAGTTCATAGGCAACTGGAGCAAGCAGTAGCAGAGCACGACAGACCCTAAATTATTTTTACATCAAAAACTGTTCCCAGATCCACAGTAAGATGAAAGCTTCCCAGCCATTGTGGTGGCTGATAAGCAGAACCAGAATAAAGACGAGCTTCACTTGGTGGATGGTAAGGAGCCCACCGATCAGCAGACAGTGCAGAATCAGGTAACATGCCATTCTCAAAACCAATGGGAACACCTACAGTACATA
>JASAMW010000226.1:0-16522 GCA_030247985.1 Epsilonema sp. ZAB3_2
TCTGCATCACTTCCAGTCGTCTGATCTCCACTGACTGGAAGGCTTCGGCGGCGTGATATTCGCACCATGCGACGTCATACGGTACCGATACGCACCCTTCTATCTCTTTGTATTTAGGTAGTTCACGTAGATAGCGGGAGCGATGACATCGTCGGTAGCGTTCAGCGGCTGCCATGTAACACCACATCATGGCAGAGTACAGTCCACGTCTGCTCTTCAAAATCTGCTGTACCGCTTCCCAGGTACGTGTCTCAAAACCACTGGAGCTGAGTCCATATGGGCAGAAAGGAAAGATGCTGGCCAGTCTGATGACGATCTGATCTTCAGGAAATTCAGACAGTTCTGCATCTTCGTCAGCGCGTGCAGGGCCTTCTTCGAATCTCTGGGTACACTCAGTCGGCACATAGCGTAACGCCATTTCTACGTGACCGAAGAGGGCATCCAGAGATTCCTGCTCAACGTCAAACATGGAACTGCGAAGCAGGCTGAAATCGTGTTGCAAGCTCCAGCACAGGTAGTCAATACCGGTAACTCCAACCGGTAGCTGGATGGCCACCATCTGTTGTTCTTCATCTGGAAGGACCACGATATGGTAGTCAAGTCCAGGCGCTGGTTTGACAGATGCGGCCACTGCTGCTCTGCTTGGCTCTGTAGCTCGTCTGACTCGTGGCGCCATTGGGCCTTGGATTTGCTTCTTCGGGCTGCGCAACTGACACCACTGTGCACCATGGGGTCCTTGACACCACACGCATCCAGGCAACGTCCGATCTCGTTCCTGTCGTGGCAAATACCCGCGTCCAGCAAGACGGAAGTCCGGCTCCGTCACCTTGTCCACAGGTATGACATTGATCGTCTGATCGTGATGCAGGCCAATCGTCTGTTGGAGTTGCGACTGACCCTTTTCGCATGCCTTGCGAAACTGTGCCACGGCTTCTTCGAGCTTAGCAGGTTTGCACATTGCCCCATATCCTGCTGGAATCACTGGTGCTGGCATCTGTCCATACTGGATGTACGTCAACAACCAGGTCCATGGGGTCGTCCCATACAAGTGTTCTGGCACCTGCAAGGCGTCAGCTGCCGTCTCTCCTTCCAAGCTGCTTTCTGCGCAAGATGGGTTCCAGGGTGAATTAGTGTGCGTATGAGCAGGGCGAAATCCGGTAGTTGCAGTAGTTTCGTCTCCTACCCATCGCGGCGTCGGATCCCTGGAAAGCTCTCCAGCGCCATCTCCTGCGTCAAAGTGGATGTCACAGCTCCCGTCCGGTTCGTCTTCAAACTGCACTTGTCTTCGAGCCACTCTTTTGGCCCCAACTCCTCTCTCAGGCTCAGGCGGAGGAGAATCTTCCCCTCCTCCTGCTCCAGAGGGAGGCGCGGGAGCTTCCAGAGGCTCCAGTGAGTGATGCAGCACAGCTTGGATCCTTCCTTCTGTCATCTCCGTCTGATTCAAGATGGAGACAATCAGGTCCACGCGATGGGCCACTCCAGCCGACTCCAGCTGTCTGACCCATGGAGGTGGAAGTGCAGCCAGCAGGTACTTCAATACGTAGTCGTAGAGCTGGCGCGGATCCCTTCTGGTCTGCATGATCATGTAGTGGCGGACGAGACTGCGAACACGGCCCACGAAGCGATGTGCCGTCTCCAGGGCCGGATTCCACTTCAGCTGCTCGAGTTCAGCTCTGGCCACCCCGGCGATGTGGATCAACTGGGGCGCATCCCAGCCTGGCTCGAGACAATGGATGGTCTGCAGGCCAGTGATGGCGTCACTGGATGTAGCCACTGGCATATGGGCCAATGCCATCTGCATATCTTCATCTCCTAGCTTCTGAAGACAGTAGAGAAGTGCTCCTCTGTTTGTCATCCAGCCAGCCAGGTAAGAAGACGTCAGAGTTGTTTTCAGCACTGGAGGGAGTCCAGCGAGGGAGTAGATGACGATCAACATCTCCCGTTCATTCGCTGGAGCGTCAGGATACAGCTGTCGCACTCGCGCTTCAGCATCTGTCAGATGGTCAATGACAGCAGCTGGTTCTTCACTATTTGCTTGGAGGACGTGATAGATGAGTCCAAGCGTCTGAGAGAACACCAGATGGCGAGGGGCTTGCACCTGTTCACGCAGGAACCTGCAATAGGTCCTGTGGATGTCTGAGGAAGAGAGTAGATAGCCTTGGATGTCAGCTGGTGCAATCTCTCCTGGAGAGTTGGCCAAGCTATGGGAGTCTTCCCTTGTTGCCACAGCGCTAATGGCGCGCTCCGGCAGCAGCAGCTTGCTTGCTTCCAATTCCAGTTCTGACTCTTGCAGCTCAGGTGTCTGTCGAGCAGAATTCAGCTGCTTCCGCACAGCTGCGCTATCCTGAGTAGACGTCAGAGGCTGTTGAAACGTGCGGCCAGGTGTAGCCAGGAAAGATGCGGAACCCTGGGACGACTGCACAATTGAAATTGATGGTCGTCTGCCTCCAGGAACAGGACTCAACTCTGGAACCTCCATCTCCATCGGATGCTTCCGAAAAGGTCGGGGCTCTGGATAATGAGAACAGGGCTCTGGACGCCCTAATCTCACGGCTCCATCGCCCAAACGCAGTTCGGTTGCATGGGAGACGGTAATGGCTGGCGCCGAAGCTTGACTGGAAGTAGAGCCTCCAGGTTGGCTCAGCACGGCGGTGAGGCGCTGGATGCTGATTGCCAACTGCGTCAACATCGGCGTCAATTGCTGGATGGCGGCGGATGATGCGGAGGATCCTGAGGAATCCGACGTCTGCGCTTTTCTTCCCTGAGCTTCACTGCTGCACTCTTCACTAGCGGAGAGGTAGGCCGAGCTTGTGGAGAGAGCTGGACATGACGGCGAAAACGTCGTCTGTAGTGGCGCGGTCAGAAAGGTAGAGGGCTCGTTCTCTGAAACAGCATAACACCGCGTACGGTCATTAGAATGCAAGGGCATGGGGTCCCTATGCTCTGCTTCAGCTTCAGCCATTCTTCTCTGTTCACGTTGTTCCACAGCAGCAGTGAGGTTATTGGTGAGGGGCTGGTTAGCAGGAAGCGTCTGAGAAAGACAGTTCACCAATTGCATACAGGCATCGCGCAGTGAGACCAACTCACTCTGCACCGGCGTTGGTGGCGCGCTTGCTGATCCCTTCCCACTGGAAGTAGGCAGTGACATTCAGTATGTAGACAGTTTTCACAAGCGTCCAATCTTCTAGACTTGAGCTGAGTAGCCTGCTAATCTCGCGCCGGGATCTTCACTTGTAGAGTTTCCGGTACTCCACAGGATGTAGCGGTGAGGCCTGCAACCATAGAAGCCGGAATCAGATGCGCGGTCTGACCAGTCGCTACCGATCCGCGGACGGCTGACCCTTGCCCACGTAGAGATGACCCCCGCCGCAGCAGCTGACCACCCCGTCTGTAGGTAAGGCGATCGTCCACTCGTCTGAACTCGACCGGCCTCTACTGGAATTCAACCCCAGGGAGCAACAGGACTATCAACCAGGACCGAGTTACCCCGATTAGCCTGGGCCACCACCGGTTGTGACACACGAGTCTGAATCCAACCCACTATAACGCCCCGCGTCACAGTAGGATGACGAATCGCTACTAACTGTCTACCCGTTCCTGTATACCTACCACAGTCCCAGAAACCAACAAGGAGGCAGCAACAGGTACACAGTTTATTAGCCTACCGTACGTACATATACGCAAAGGTCTGACTGTAGGTAAGTAGGTAAAAGGTACGTCTTAGCTTAGCGAGATAAATACGAAGCTAAAGCGAGGACTTGGGGATGACGTCACTGGTGCTGGCCTCGGGAACCCGGGAAACAGAAAAGGAGATGGCCGAGCAAGGCAGGGCTTGGGGCCTGAGCCGCACTCCCCGCACTTAACCCTTCCCGCTCCTCTCTGCGAAGATCTTGCGGCCTTCTGTCTTCGTCTTGGACAGGAGATGAAACTCTGCCGTCAGCCGTCTCAAGAAACAGGCTGAGGTGAAGAGCGCAACGAAACAAGACTGAGCTCCGCTCTCCTGCAGGCCTCTTTTATATGGTACATAACCGTCTGAGGGGTGAGCAGCGCGGGCACGCGACTAATCAGTCCGTCTGAAGTAACTTCATTTGCATTGCCCACAGTCAATTGACTGTTGGCACTGCGCCCGTCGCGTGTCGTGCGCTCGCTCTTTTGCCCGCTTTCCCATCAGCGCTGGGGCTCCAACTGTATAGTTGTCTATAACTTTACATTATGACCAGCTTACATAGGTAGGTTAGGTACCTTCCAGTACATGGGGGGTTATACACCAGGGCCCGTTTGCACAAAACTCGCAAGTTTAGCTGGCCAGTTATGGCATAACCGGCCGGTCAGCTAACCGGCCAGTTATTTCGACTTGTTCAAAAAATTTAACCGCCCAGTTACGTAACCGGCCAGTTAACCGGGCAGTTGCGTGTTGTATGCATATGGATAGAATTTGTCGAAGCATTACGCAAAAGAGTAGCACAAATACAAGCTATTTTAGCCAGTTATCACCACAAACAATTATTATCGTGATGCAAGGTAATTTGGAACAGTTTTCCGCAACTTTTGTTTTTTGCCTTGTAATGCCATTATCTAGCCTCTCCTGTGAGAAAATAAGCTGAGGTTGCTCAGAAAAGTCATAATTTCTCCTATAACGTTTATACCAACCCAGACATACTGCATTGAATGCGTATTTGTTGGTAACCCACTGCCTAATGTACCTTCCGAGGTAGGTTAGAGTCGGCCGGCTAAACGGCTGGTTATTTTCTTCGTGCAAACCAATTTTGACCAGCCTGCTAACCGGGCGGTTAACTGGGCGGTTGAAATAACCGGCCGGCTAGGATTTGACCGGCTTCCTCTGAGCAAATGAAAATTTCCATTTTCGCGCGAACCGGCCAGTTAACCGGCCAGCTAAAGTTTTGTGCAAACGGGCCCAGGGGGGATATACATAGGACAAAATCTATGTTTTGCCAATGGGGAGTTATACACTGGGGGGGATATACTCAGGGGGGATATACACCCAAAAATACGGTAAATTGGCCTGTCTGATTTCGCCTAGTGGTACATATTTTCGAAACGATTGGCTACGATTGCCGACGATCTATGGTTCAGCATGAGTATCGGTGGCGCTGTTTCTTTCTATTCAAAGGGTCCTTCGTGTACGATCTCCAGTGAAGTACCATCACTGTCACTACCTTTCGGTTCCGCGCGACCGCCTAGGCAATCCGCCAGGAATTTCTCTGCTTTCGTCATGAAAGCAATGTTATTCTCCGGGCGAGCAAAGCCGTGTCCCTCGTTCGGAAAGACGAGATAGGTCACCGGAATGCGGTTCTGTTTCATGGCCTCGTAAATCTGGTCAGACTCGTTCTTCTTCACTCGCGGATCCTGCGCTCCCTGTGCGATCAGCAGAGGCACTCTGATCTGGTCGGCGAAGAAGTAGGGGGAGCGAGAGCGCAAGAAAGCTCGACCCTCCTCCGTATCCGGGTCTCCGCCGATTCGGCGAATGAGTCCCTTCCGGTAGACGGCCCAGTAGGGCGGGATGGTGTTGAGCAGAGTGATCAGATTCGACGGACCCACGATATCCACGGAGCAGCGGAAGTAGTCCGGAGTGAACGTGACGCCCACCAGCGCCGAATAGCCGCCGTAACTCCCGCCGAATATGGCGATCTTGTCCCGTTCTGCGATACCGTGATTCACGGCCCACTGCGCAGCGTCGATCAGATCCGAGTGCATCTTGCGTCCCCATTCGCCCTCAGCGACGTTGATGTAGTTCTTGCCGTAGCCCGTAGAGCCTCGATAGTTGCATTGCATGATGGCGTATCCACGATTAGCTAGCAACTGCGCAGTCCGACTGTATCCCCAACTGTCCCTCGCGATCGGACCTCCGTGCACAAACATTATCAGAGGACCCGGCTTCTCAACGTGGCCAGTGCCTGCAAAGCGTTGCAGATCCGCATAAGTTGAGGCGAAGCTAATTACATAAATGCAGATACACTACAGGTTTCTTTTCTGGATGTCACAACCACTTCGCCTCACCTAGTGGATCGTTTTCCAACGGAAGGGTCAGATAGCAAACTTGGGTGTAACCATCCCTCGTCTGAACTTCCACCGGGTGCATTCTGGTCAGCTGATATTCTGCAAGTGCTTTCCTTGTGGTGAACAAGAAGACGGCGTTTCCACTGCTGCGATCGTAGTAGTAGTAGCTGACAGCCTTATTGTCATTGATGTAAGCCAGTAGCCACTTCTCGTAGTCGTCCGAATAATCCACCAGCCCAACGTCTGCAGTCGGATCCAGCGACTGCAGATATTCGAAATCCTTCTGTATGGAATAATCGAGGACGTAGCGCTTGGACCGCTTGTAATTCTCGTAGACGGCCAACGGCGTGTACTTAGTGGGATGGAAAAGAGAGCCGGAGATGTCAGCCTCCTTCGCCTCATAGATCACTTTCATTTTGTACGGCGAATCGAAAACGCGCTGCACCAGTGCCGACAGATCTCGACCTTCGCTCTCCACCCAGTACATTTCCGTATTGGTCTTGTCGAAACCTCTCGGTCCAGTGACGATATCGTCTTCGAACTTGACATGGCGATAGAGTCGCCATTTGGTTCCGTTTCCGGCCGTTTGTTCCAGCTCCTCCTGGGACTCGGGCACGTAGTAGTTGGTTCCGGCGTCGTCCGCTTGTCTGGACACCATGCGCAGTCGCAGCTTATGATCGAAAGTGAAGGATGCGTAGCCTTCGGTGTTGAGCAAGTACAGGCTCTTCTCGCCGGTGGTCAAGTTGAGGTGATACACGTCGTGATAGCGCGGATCCCGATTGTTCAAGCCGATGTACAGGGTGTCGGGGAAATCGCGGTGGCTGGCCAACAGTCGCACTTTCACTCCGTCCGTGTCCGTCAACAGCTCCGACTTGGCAGTCTCTGCATTCAGCTTGTACAACCGGAAATTCTCGTCTCCGTCCTTATCCTGCAAACAACACACCGTGTTTTCTTTGTACATGCACGCAACATATTGTTTTTAATGCAGACTAATGAGTTTGCCATTGATTGGATTTTGCCGAGTGACAGCGATGCCATTAATTTAGGTTTAATGAACCGTGTCGCGTCATAAATTTTTGCCTGTTCTTTATTACATTTATGATCGTTTTCACCAACGTTGCTGTAAATTGCAATTTTGAGGCGTGGAGTCGTCACGCCTTATAGACAAGGGCACCTCTCAGAAAACTGGGGCAGTTTGGCATATAAAAATCGACCTCATCAATGGCTGGAGGGAGAAATAGAAAATAATTACGGACTCACTGATCTATGGACAGATTTACGCCTTCTTGGTTTAGTAACTATGCGAAACATTGCTGTACGTAAATCCTGCTTGTTTTTACCTGTTGGTACAGTAGAATTCCAGGCAGGTTCGTCCAGTAATAAGTGTGAATGCCTCTGCCAGTGTCGTTGGTCAGCGGTTGTTCACTGGCAACACCATTCAGCGCATCTTCCAGCGGTTTTATCCAAATGTTCTTGACACCATTGAGCGGTTTGAGGAATGCCAGATGTTTTCCCAGTGGATCAATGCGAGCGCGCACCACGTCTGGATTTCCATAGAGCACCCTTCGAGGAATCAGTGTCGGCTTACCATCATCCGCCTGTATATCTGCATAGTTGGTGAAGCCACTGAGTAAGTAGAAAAAGTTCTTCAGAAATGAGCCCACGAAGCCCATCGCTGATGATGCTGAAATAGATAATAAGTACGTAACATGAATGGTCCAGAGTGTAATAATTCTCTACAAAATCAAGCAAACAAACATTCGAAAGGCTGGTTGAAGCCACGCGGTTCGAAAATGCGATTTGGGCTTTATGTGATGTGTCGACAGTTCCACGGCTACTGGCAGAAACTTTTGAGCAACGGAAATAAAAACAAAATTTTTGTCGCTGGAGGAAGATCGACCCCGGCAATCGCATGGAGAGTCACCAAACGTGACGATAGTAATAATTTAGACAGTTGAGGGAGGAGCGAGCAAACGTGTTTGTGTACATCCTCGTTGGCGTTGGTTTCGAACCCACTTGCACGCACATCTATTTTGTCAGGAGTCAGTCCAACTTTTGACACCCGTCGATGGCTGAAATGAAAGAACTTTTGAAGCGCGGAAGAAAAGAGCAAGGATTGAGCAAAAGGTGAATGGAAATTGTTTGTTGCTTGCCGCACGCAAGAAGATGACTTTGAAAAGACAGATAGCGGCTGGCTTGCAAACAGTGATGCTGAGGAAGTTCAGAAGAGACAGAGACGGAATGAGACAGTTGTCTCGAAGGACAGTCAACCGGCAAAAGTGGCTGTTTGGTTCTGGGGGCTGAAAGGGTCTCCTCATGTGTCGCCGCCGCCGTTATTATTTTGACTCCTGACGAACTCCGTCCGTTAAAGTTTGTCCTGGAGCTCCAACCGCGTTGAGTGTGCATACTGTACGTACGTAATTATTCACAGTACGGATAGGTATGTACGTCGTTCGTCGCGCCTCCTGTTGTGTGTACAGTGGAAGTCGGCGACGACACGCGGTGTTGTTTTCGGTGTCGGGAAACTTTAGGTATACTTACACCAGAAGATAAGAATCGCTCTCCTCGACAATAATTACACACGTGTACGTCGATTAGTTTACTAGGTACTTTCCTATTGCGTGCAACGATCGCGGAATATTTGTCGCACATACTGTACATGCAGTCATATTCCAGTTTTTTACGACGCAATACTTATTTTCCACAGCCGGAACGATACATCATCAATCGTGCACCGGATCCGAAAGCAATCACTTTGGGGGCTAAGCTGTTTTTCACGCAAAAAGATAAATAAACGGCGGCTCTGTAAAAACGTCGCCAATTGTTGTTTATTCGGGACTAATTCGTGTGTGGGCGTGGCGTTTAAGGTGGTGATACGATGTCGTTCCAACCCAACTTTGAGCAGCTGCTGCGCTCGCTACAGGGCACGTACGTACAAATACGCAGTTTTTGCTCATCGTATCCACCTTAATACGAATCAAATACGTAGAATACCGTATTTACCTGTGCATAGCCCCCCTATGCATAGCCCCATATTGGCAAAACATAAAAAATGACCCATGCATAGCCCCCCCCCCCCTATGCATAGCCCCATATGTACTGTACAGTACCTGAAGCTGCCTATAAAAGCTGGTCATAAGCTACTCATAGGCACTCCCACACCAAGCTAAGATGCCTATAAGCCTGCTTGGGGTGTATTGTACTAGAATAACCCTGCTTGACCTCAATTATGCCCTAAAACACGTGCTTTTGGCCTAAAAAGTATGCCTCTGCGCACCTCTAAAGAACATAAAAAATGTCCCATGCATAGCCCCCCCCCCCCCCCCTATGCATAGCCCCATATAGGACCTCTCAATTTTTGCATAGCCCCACAGGTAAATACGGTACCGTATTTACCGGTGCATAGCCATTGGGCAAACATGAAAGTCTCAAAAACCCCAAATGCATAGCCCCACCTATTCACAGCCCCATACAGGACCTTTCTCGATTGTTGCATTATCCCATGGGGTTATGCACCGGTAATTACGGTTAACTAGGTACACAAGAAATAATTATGTGTGCCAATTTTTATTTCGTTCACCACCATCAAGCGCTTGTTCTGCACACAATGTCGAAGGAATAAATAATGAGTATTGAACATGATATACAGTAAGCATATATACTGATGTATTACCAAAGTAAGCATGCCAAATATGCTCCAATTTGGCAAACATAAGTAGAAAATGAAATGGCATCTTACTCTTACACACTGTACCTACGTACGTATGCTGAATGAAAATAAATTACTCATCAGACGCACATCATCTCTAAAAAAGCAACCCACAAGTCTGGTATCCTAAAATAACCTTCCCTCTGAAACTTTGCTAATTTAGTAAAATAAATGTAGGTTTTTGATCTGTGACTGTGGTTACGCAATCAAGCTCATGCTCATCTATGACACCTTGACCTTACTTTTAAAAATATCGATAACGACGAAAATGAGATAAGAATACCAAACCAGGATGAACAAACGAAACGCCAAAAAGTATAGACGTGAAGTATCGGAACTTCCAAGCCATAAAAGAAACAAGACAGCGTCCAAAGAGAAACAAAATCGGGTTAACAGATAACCAACTGCAGAGGTACAAGAACTTACTGCATGCCCACAAAATACCAAAGTTGTCAACTAACAAATGGTCTAAAAAACTCACCCAAACAATACAGACGAAGAAAACGCAAACAGTCTACGTGTACGACTGAGCAATGCGAATTTTAGTGGCTAGAAAGCAAAGCGTAAGCGTGTCACTTGTAGTGCGTTCATACAGCATATCATATATGGTCGCATAGCACGTGAAACAGAATAATGAACATGGCAGGTTCCCTCAGCAGCATCCGAGAATACCTTGGCAATTACAATCAGTCAGACAAGCTAATACGTGTGCATGACGTAGACGCAGTACGAGTTGCAGCGCAATGAAAAACAGGTAGAAGTCCCTTAGATTGAACTGAATGCATCTCCCTCACAACAACTCACCAAGATACATTACAATGCCTCCCTTAGACCTGGGTGGCCTTTCGTTCTCCTTTTCTGTCCTTCTTCACAAGCACAGCAGGCTGTTGCTTGCCGTTGCCCAGAACATTCACTGTTTTGGCGACCGTTTCCCAAGACGGTGGTACTCGCGATCTCATCGATCCGCCTCCGTTTTCGTTCGTCGTCGTCAAAATCGGGATGCCGGTCGGCGTCGGCGGAGGAAAGGATGCGTGATAGTGATTGGTCGTCGGCGTGGCTCCTGCTCGCTGCCCTGACTGGTGATGAGGCGGCGGCGGCGGCGGAATGCCATGATAGAACGGCGGCAGAGGCGTCGGCGCTCGCTTGGCGGAGGAAACTGTCGTCGTCGCCACCAACCGCAGGTTCTCGCCTTTCGCCGTCGCCCGCCCTCGATCCACCAGCAGCAGCTGCGGCGCCGTCGTCGACGAAGAGCCGCCATTGGCCAGCAGGGAATTGGCGGAAGCCGGACGCACCAATCGCCCTGGCGTCACGCGAAACACCTGCTGCTGCTGCTGCTGATTGGACGCCGCCATTGTCGCTGACGCGCTGTGATCGGCGGAGGAAGAATCGGAAGACGACGCCGACTGTTTACTGGCCGAGGCCGATCGTTTCTTCACTCCGACGAAAATGGGAGGATGATGTGCGAATACTGTTCCGGTTGATTCCTTCGCCATGAGGCTGTGCTGATTATTGACGGCGTGATTATTGCTGATAATTGTAGCTGCTGCCGTTGATATATATGACACAGATTCTAGGGTAGCTGCTGCTGCTGCCTTCGTCGCTGCTGGCATGTCAACACTGCGCTGCTTTCTCAGACTAGATGCACCATCTGAAACACAGTAAACAAACAATAGCAGGAGGATATCAGAGCACTGCAAGTTGATGTGTCACCCTCATTCGTACTTGATAGTAGTGATCAAACATTCTCCCCTATTAGCACGCCATCCAACACGCGCAATCAGCCCAACATTAATGCACACCGTCATTCACGACCAATGACAATATATAGTATGTAGGAGGCCTCGCCTGTTATACTAATCCTACAGAGTAGCCTACGTACGTACGTGAAGTCGTACGCACCTGTTAAGTCTAGCCAGTAGCCACTCTTGCGCTAACGACACAGCACTCATATAAATTAGTAATTCGTAAGGGGCTGTAGGTAGGTGAGTGCAAGACAGAGCATGCTGGCAGGCAGTTTGAGCTGAAGTCTTCTTCTCTTACTCCCTGAGCTGGTGGTCCTAATAAGCGGCTCCGTTTGATGATTCGACTCCGTTCGATTCGTCTGCGTCTCAGATGCACTCAGTTCGCTGATCAACTCCTGAGCATTTAAACCTACTATATTACTGTATGCCTACGTACTTTACCGGGTAGCTGCTGTATGTACGTTTCTACATATAACAACCTGGGTGGGAGTGGCGACTGTTCAGGGAGAATGACACCTCACACAACACCCACAAAGACAAGTCAAGGTTGGTGTAGGAATGTGTGGGAGATGTAGCCAAATCTACGCAGCTCGAGCCGCGAGCCTAAGCTATTGGAAGAAGGATACGCTGCTCAGCATTTGCGGGATGAGGAAAGAGCATTGTGGATAAGCATGTGCATTACACTCACATAACGTACAGAATATTGAGCCACACTTATGGTGGAGAAATGGACAACCGACATCTCCTTAGTGGGCCGCAAAAGATGGAACGGCAGTCAAAAAAGCGACCGAGCACCTCTCCTCCCTCCACTATAAGATTGGGGGTAGGTACACTGACTATGTCCCTATCTGCAGATACTCTTTTCTTACCGGCTGTACGCCGCTTCCTCCCGTGGATTTCCTCGCAGCCGTGGAACCCGGAGTGGAACTCGTTGTTCCCGTCGAAGTTGCGGCGGCTAAAAGCGGAGGCGGCGCCACGGGCAATCGGGCGTAATGCGTGGTGGCACTGCCGCCTCCCGCTTTTCCGAAGGTTCGAAACTGGGGCGGCTGGTGTAGGAGGTGATTGGCGCCAGGGGGGACTGGCGTAGGCGGGCGGCGGAGGCGGCACCCCTCCTCCTCCTCCCACGGGCGCAGGCGCGCTATTCTGACGGCGAAAGGACGAAGATGAACCCCCTCCACCCAGAGACGTAGGCCTTTGTGAGGAGGAGGTAGAGCCTTGTCGCTGAATGGCACCTCTAGTGCTTCCTGCTGCGTGCACGGAGCCAGCCGATGCGTAAGTTCTCGCGGCAGCAAACAGAGAAGAGCTCACCTTGAGGCCTTCGTGAATGACGGGGAAGGAGGGCGAGCCGGCGGCAGAGACCACGGCCGGCACTGCCCGAGCACGCGGAATCCCCTGCTGCTGCTGCTGTGGCCCCGACGAAGCCGCAGCCGGAGGGAGGCGAGCGTACTGCTGACCAGAAGAAGACACGCCCCGATAGGCGATGGCAGTTGCAGGGGCGGTCTGTAGTCGACCCCCGGGGCTACCTGCACTCCCCGCCACTGTTACATTGTGAGGGGCACCGTAGGCGGGGGGCGGTTGTCGCTGTGCGCTTCCTCCTCCCGCTCTGGGCGGTGGAGGGGCGCTGCCGCTGCCGCTGCTGCTGGCTTTCAGTCCTGCCAATCTCGTCGTCTCCGCTCCAGGCTGCTGTTGCTGTTGACTGCGTTCTGCCAGTTGGCGTGTTTTGGCGAGTATGTTTTGGCGGATGAGGGAGAGGTCTTCCTCTTGAGTGCGCACGATCTCGCGCAGGCTGGCCGATTCTTCGCGCTCCTACAGACAGAAAGAAGCCTTCTACACTGAGCAGAAACTCGAACCCACCCGGACAGGCTCCTCGCAGTCCGTGCGAGTACTCTACCAACTGCGCCACGCAGTGGCGCGGCAGAAATCGTACAAGACAGTTCTTTGTACCTTGTCCAGCTCCTTCCTCGTCTCCTGCTGCAGCAGACTGAGGGCGCGCAACTCCGTCTCCAGCCGACACATCTCCTCCTGTCTCTTCTCCTTTTTCTCCGACTCCGCTGCCACCGAATCTTGCTCTCGCTTCCCCTCATCCTGCACAGCTGGCACGCCTGCAATACGCAAAAAGAACATCAAAAGGCATTGATTACCACAGTTTCCAAGCTCCCACTGTCCATTCCACAACGTCCAACATATAAGGCATCATGTACACTCACCTGGGTATGAATGCAGTATCATGTACCTTATGTAAACATACAGTACATACGTATGTACCTACATATGTGTGCATCCTATATTATCAATGATCGTGCATACTTTGCTTGACTTCCAAAACATTAGCCTTCAGGGTTCGTTAAAAGTATTGCTCTCTTCCCTTATAGAGGATAGCCTGGCTAATAAGCGCAATCATATTCGCCACTAGTCCTTGCGCGCTAGAAGGGGATGGGCGTCGACGTCAATTCAGTTTCGGATTGCTGTCAAAAAATCTGCTTCACCCAACAAATCATAAATCTCCCAGCTTGCGGTAGGCCCTGGTTTTGCTCATTGGCTGTGCAAAAAATGCAGGAAGGAAGCCTCCCGTCATGTGTCAACATTTCATCCCCAGCCATCAGCACTGCACTGCGTATCAATAGGCAAAACTAATAGCACAGAGAAAACAATAAAAATTCCCGAGCCACTGTATGCTCTGTGTACATATGTTCATACCCTGCTGTGCTTTGTGTGTATGGTTTATTGCTGCACGCAATAAATTTATTGGCGCGCACCAAGCCACTCACAGTATTTCCACAAAGCATCCTGTAGCTAAAGCGTTGCAGTACTTTAGGTAAGCGTGCATCATCTTATTCGATTCTCTCCATTTACTGTAGCAACCGACTGGTAGCATTAAAATGCGATGTCAGGTAGTATTGAGAATTGCGCGGACAGGGGGGTAATTTTCAGTTTTGCGTTGATGACGTGAGCTGATAGCCCAACTGATTTTACGTATTTTACAAAAAGACCTGGTCAAAAATTCGCACCCATTCCTGAGATACAAGGCCTCAAAGTTGACCACAATTTGACCTTAATTTTTCACTTTTTCACCCTAAAATGGGGATAAATAGCCCCACAGTGGGGCATTGGGGCTATAAATTTGCATACACATAGACCCTATGGGGGTACATGTTCAGACAAATTTTGAGCCCTCTAGCCCTCTTGGTTCAGGAGTTAAAGCTGTTTTTGCTGAAAATCCGAAAATTGGAATTTTTCCATAATTTTCAAAATTTTGAGAGAGTTAGTCCGTGTGCCCGCTGTTTTATTTCTGAATCTTGTAGAGCAGAAAATTTGCTACAAGATAGGCTACATTTGAAAAGAAAGTCACCTATGGGAAATTTTCACAGCAAGGCCTTGAAGAGTGGCGAGTAAGGGTTTTAAGAGTGTGCGTTTTCCCCATTTTTCAAGATAACTCAACAATATCACGGAAACTCTATCCTCAAAAGTAGCCTATCTTATGTAAAATTTGATGAAGATGTAGAAAAAAATATTTTTGCCCCCAAAAAAATTAACCCCTAGCATATAATCTTACAAAAGATGTAATTGTTTTACAATTTTTGAACATTTTTGGGGTAGGGTTAAATTTTGGGGGGCAAAAATATTTCTTTCTAAATCTTCATCAAATTTTACATAAGATAGGCTACTTTTGAGGAGAGAGTTTCCGTGATATTGTTGAGTTTAGCTTGAAAAATGGGGAAAACGCACACTCTTAAAACCCTTGCTCGCCACTCTTCGAGGCCTTGCTGTGAAAATTTCCCATAGGTGACTTTCTTTTCAAATGTAGCCTATCTTGTAGCAAATTTTCTGCTCTACAAGATTCAGAAATAAAACAGCGGGCACACGGACTAACTCTCTCAAAATTTTGAAAATTATGGAAAAATTCCAATTTTCGGATTTTCAGCAAAAACAGCTTTAACTCCTGAACCAAGAGGGCTAGAGGGCTCAAAATTTGTCTGAACATGTACCCCCATAGGGTCTATGTGTATGCAAATTTATAGCCCCAAAGCCCCACTGTGGGGCTATTTACCCCCATTTTAGGGTGAAAAAGTGAAAAATTAAGGTCAAATTGTGGTCAACTTTGAGGCCTTGTATCTCAGGACTGGGTGCGAATTTTTGACCCGGTCTTTTTGTAAAATACGTAAAATCAGTTGGGCTATCAGCTCACGTCATCAGCAAAAAACTGAAAATTACCCCCCTGTCCGCGGTACTGTACAGCAATACTGAATCCTTCCAGACATCGCGTTTTAAGCAGCTACAATCATAGCAGATAAAGTAGTAGCCCATCCCCCGCCCCCATTCTCCACCACTGTCTACTATCTGCTTCGCTTGCACTGTTTGGAAGAGCGATGATGATATTCAAGTACCCACTACTCTACTGCTATGTACTCAGTTCTACAGTCAGACGCATTATGCAGAGCTGCAACAAGAAGAGCACAGAGAGCAGCTGGGCTTTCTACTTAAAACGGACGGCGGCTGCCTAATCATTACATCCGACGTAGCACTATGCACATACATACGTACATACGCGCGCAAGTCTGCCTGCCTGTCTCTCTGCCAAAAGCCAAAGAAGAAGAAGCAGCGCGGCGGCAAACACAGAGTATGCACGCACGCATTCAACTATGCGCAACAGAGCGACACACTAGCACATCATAGCCTGAACGCAACTTAAAGAGCCTCTAAATGCGCGCCCCGCTTCTTCGCTAATGACTGCTTGGTACACAACGCAAAAAACCAGATAACAGAACGATGTTAACACATGATAGATTTAGCAGACCGTATGTACGTACCTTTGTGCAATGATTGAGTAGTGGAAGAGGAGGCGGCGGAGGTGGATGCAGCAGCGTTTATGGCCTGCTTTGTTTTTTGCCGCTCCTCTGTCAGTTTGGCCAGCAGAGACTTGCGCTCGTTCAACAGATATAGCACCATGGCCTTGTGTCGCTCCTTTTCCGCCGTCAGCGTCTCTTTGGCCTTCTTCAGCTCCGCTTCCACTTTCTCCTGCTCCTGCTTCTGATACTCAACCTACAACAGCAAA
>JASAMW010000229.1:0-10316 GCA_030247985.1 Epsilonema sp. ZAB3_2
TGTGTAGGTACTTGATTAGATTTTAAACTTATTTCTAAACGCAACCGCTACTATGTACGCAGCCAAATAGCCGAGTTATTAGCCCAATCAGATTAGTTCCAGAAAAAATATGGAAACTGAGTCAAACCATCCAATTGATATGTAGATTGATATTGACATTTATTTTGAATACTATTTTTCTTTTGCATAAAAAATAAATAGGTACCTCTTCAAAGATTTCAGAAATTTGATAACCGACCCAATCCCAGCCACAGTTTGCTAAGTATCCTGTAGGCCACTCGTTAATTACCCTTGCATCACTCTATGTACAGGAATGTTCTAGGGTATACGGTATTTCATACGCAGACATATGGGCTTGGGTTTGGGACCGTACTGCAGATATTGTGAGCTTTTACTTACAGTAAAGATCTTGCTGCCCTGCAGGTTTCACAATAATTGTAGCCCCTGCAAGAAAACTTCTTGCTGCATAGCAGTCAACTTACACATATAGTAGCGCATTGGAGCAGAAAACCAATTTGCCTATCTGCAATGAACAACAACTGTTCCAGCTGCAAATAGGTAGCTATTGCGTCAAACCAATGCATGACAGTTTGCTTTGCAGAATATAAAAAACTTTGCACAGAAAATCCCCCAGGAAATATTGTGGAGCAAAACAATTTGAAATATTGTGAACACTAACAATTTGATCAGCGGTGGTACACAACATTTGGTGAGGAATACATAATCTAATGAAAGCTTTCATTGCAAAAGCAGTAATATGCATTCAGATTAAGGTCAAAGCATATGCGACATAACACAACAAAGTAAAGAAATTAAAAAAAAACAAATAAAATGAAGTAGTAGTGTTGTCAAAAACTTCACTTACTCCATTCCAGATATTCACTGTTCATGAAAGGGGAGCGAAATCCTTTGATCAGTGCCAAATCTTTGCTCTTTTTCGCTTCCTTCTCGCCCTTTTCCCGCACATTTTTGCCAAAGAAAAACGACGAGGCGAGCATGACAGCAATAAGGTGCAGTCTTAATTAATTATTATAACTTCAGCAAATAACCAGTAAAATACGCACATTGAGTGAGTTTTTTTGGGCAAGGTTCCGCACAAACGCATGTATTGGAAGAGAGAGACGAAAGGGCTAATATCTTTCAAACGCGTCTTGGCAACGTCAACAGATGTCGCTTCTGAGAGTAGAAATAATCCAAAAATGATAAAAATATTGTCCAATGTAATAAATGGTGCCCACGTCAGCAGACGGTCTGTCACTCTTTGCTGAAAAAAACGGAACACTTCTAAAAGCCATCAATACCCATAATTTCTTTTACAGAAATGGACAAAATAAATTTATATCAAATGCCTAAATGAGAAACCCGAGAGAGAGGAAGCAGCTGAAATGCTATTTTTGGTCAGAGTGTAGGTAGGTATATTTATTTTTACACGAAAACGAAGAACTTGTTTTGGGAAAAGTTTCTTTGGAAATAATAAACAAATGTCATGTCACGATAAAGTGTAAAAGAGTTGCGCAACAAATACAGCGATATTTTGTAACATTATTTTGTATTTTCAGCGGTGATTTTTTACTTCCTTTCTCATTATTGCTCAAAAAGAAAGTACATACAGTATATGCAAACGCAACCATGAAGTTCAAAAAGTACGAAAAATAGATTGTGTTCAGGGAAAGCGGATTTGATGTCAATACATAAGATGTCACGTACCTATCAGTGTGCAGTTGCGTATTCATACCATAAAACATACATATGTATGTACATACAGACTACTGTATGTACACAGTACATACCTACGTATTAGCACACAAGTACAAAGTAGCTACGTCAAAGAGAGGTTCGGATTGCAAAAACACCCTGCTCCTTTCAGATGTGAGTGCTCTTCCTGAGAGCATAAAGGAAACTAGCCAGCACACTGTTCAAAATATGCAAGAATGTACCATCGTACGTAGTGTGCACACACAGTATAAAAGCTGTGTGTAACACAGTCTATCGCATTCAAACGCCTTGCCAAGACATCATATTGCACAATGAATTTTAAACGAAAGTAGTAATGAAGACGCTTTTATGTTGTTGAAAGAGGGCTGAAAACCATAAGAACTTCAATGTAATGTACACATACTGTAGGAACTTAGAAATGTGAAAAACCAAAAACCAAAGAAAAGCTTAGCAAATGATAATAAATGCGAAAAGAGGTTCCAAGGAATTCCTAGCGCTCTTCCTCTGCGGGAATCTGTTAAACCATAAGCTATCTTCTGGCACACTTTAGGCAGGCGGTGTAACTCTTGGGAAGCAGCAGCGCTAATAATGGGGCTGGGAAAAATGCTAGTGCTAGGCTTGGCCTTCATAATTTAGCATTTCCTTCCCAAGTGTGCAACGGGTTCATATTTAGGTTTCAAAACTCTGCAATTTTGTCGAACTGTAAATTAAAAAGAAAGGCTGCAGTAACCAAACCATGATTCAGACAAAATAGTACAGAAACGAAGCTATAGAAAACCAAGCTATACAAAAAAAACAAAAACAAGGATGAGAAAACAAAACACTCGGAAAAGATTTTTGGTGCGCACTTTGTGGCCATAAAGATAACACCACCTCGCGGAGCGTGATTGATGTTGTACATAGCCAGCCTTACATCACATTGATGTATGAGCTCCTGGCAGGATAGCATGCGCTGTGATGTCAGTTAAAATGCGATGTCAGGCAGTATTGAGAATTGCGCGGACAGGGGGGTAATTTTCAGTTTTTTGCTGATGACGTGAGCTGATAGCCCAACTGATTTTACGTATTTTACAAAAAGACCGGGTCAAAAATTCCCACCCAGTCCTGAGATATAAGGCCTCAAAGTTGACCACAATTTGACCTTAATTTTTCACTTTTTCACCCTAAAATGGGGGTAAATAGCCCCACAGTGGGGCTTTGGGGCTATAAATTTGCACACACATAGACCCTATGGGGGTACATGTTCAGACAAATTTTGAGCCCTCTAGCCCTCTTGGTTCAGGAGTTAAAGCTGTTTTTGCTGAAAATCCGAAAATTGCAATTTTTTCATAATTTTCAAAATTTTGAGAGAGTTAGTCCGTGTGCCCGCTGTTTTATTTCTGAATCTTGTAGAGCAGAAAATTTGCTACAAGATAGGCTACATTTGAAAAGAAGGTCGCCTATGGGAAATTTTCACAGCAAGGCCTTGAAGAGTGGCGAGTAAGGGTTTTAAGAGTGTGCGTTTTCCCCATTTTTCAAGCTAACTCAACAATATCACGGAAACTCTCTCCTCAAAAGTAGCCTATCTTATGTAAAATTTGATGAAGATTTAGAAAAAAATATTTTTGCCCCCAAAAAGTTAACCCTACCCCAAAAATGTTCAAAAATTGTCAAACAATTAGATCTTTTGTAAGATTATATGCTAGGGGTTAACTTTTTTGGGGGCAAAAATATTTTTTTGAAATCTTCATCAATTTTACATAAGATAGGCTACTTTTGAGGAGAGAGTTTCCGTGATATTGTTGAGTTATCTGGAAAAATCGGAAAAACGCACACTCTTAAAACCCTTACTCGCCACTCTTCAAGGCCTTGCTGTGAAAATTTCCCATAGGTGACTTTCTTTTCAAATGTAGCCTATCTTGTAGCGAATTTTCTGCTCTACAAGATTCAGAAATAAAACAGCGGGCACACGGACTAACTCTCTCAAAATTTTGAAAATTATGAAAAAATTGCAATTTTCGGATTTTCAGCAAAAACAGCTTTAACTCCTGAACCAAGAGGGCTAGAGGGCTCAAAATTTGTCTGAACATGTACCCCCATAGGGTCTATGTGTGTGCAAATTTATAGCCCCAAAGCCCCACTGTGGGGCTATTTACCCCCATTTTAGGGTGAAAAAGTGAAAAATTAAGGTCAAATTGTGGTCAACTTTGAGGCCTTATATCTCAGGACTGGGTTGGAATTTTCGACCCGGTCTTTTTGTAAAATACGTAAAATCAGTTGGGCTATCAGCTCACGTCATCAGCAGAAAACTGAAAATTACCCCCCTGTCCGCGGTACTGTACAGCAATACTGAATCCTTCCAGACATCGCGTTTTAACACTATCGCGCTGGTACTGCTGGTACATACATAGTACCTTATATTGGTTTGACATAGTAATGTTACAGGCAACATAGATCACTCCAGTAGTACACGTGCACTTTTAGGAAAAGCAGAGGAGACAGACCAGACAGTACATACATAGTACCGTCTGTATTGTAACCAGTACGCATTGTGGCATTCAAGCACAATTCCTGCTTGTTAAAATTACAGTCTCTGGTAAAATGGTAGCCTAACATGCTCAGTGAATATGGCTCCGTCTGTGAGTGTTTCAGCAAACCTGATCCACCCGAATTATTATTTGAATTTTGCATGTTGAACTGTTGCTGTGTCACATGCAGTACCGTACTGTAGTATTGCACCGACCAGAATAATCCCTATTAGGTACATACTGTACAAGTCCCACAAAGTATAAGCTGAAATGCTACCTTGACATGGCGACAAAAAATACACACATACACCATATACAGCACATACTGTATACTAGTATATTAAGAGTTGAACTCTAACTCTAACTCAAATTAATTAGAGTTGGGGATTTTTCCCAACTTTTATTCCAACTTTAACTCAAATAATTAGATTTGATGAGGCTTCAACTTTAACTCAATACTTTAATTCTGAGCGGAGGGAATTAGAGTTGAAATTAGAGTTGACAATAGAGTTGAAATTAGAGTTGATGATGCTTAATGCAAAGCAACAACAGCAACGCAAACAACGAAAACGAGCAGCGTGCTTGTTGAGTTGGAGCAGTATTTCATCAATGACCCCGACGTCGCCCTAGGTGAAGAACCAGCTGAGTTTTGGGAGCTAAATAAGTCCGTTTATCCAACATTGTTCAAGGTGGCATTGGACATTTTGGCATGTCCTGCCACCTCAGCTTCATCTGAGCGTGTGTTCTCTATGTGCTCCATGGCAGTAAAGGGGCTCAAAGGGAAATGTGTCATCTGAAAAACTGCAACAAATGATCATGATCAAATACAATATGGGTCTGAAGTAGAGTTCACGTGCCTTGGTTGGTTGAAGTCGTTTTGCTGATTGATATTGCTTGACCATTTTGGCCCATCCGTCACAGAATATGGGTATACATTGATGAAAAAAGAAAAGTACCTACTGTACCTGCATTGCCACGTCAAAACACGCCAGATAGGGTAGGAAAATACTACAGTACACTTACGAAATCCATTGCATCTATTTTGTATGGGCCAACTCTAATTCATAATTTAGATTAAGGTGGATACGGAGTCTTTCCAAAATAAAGGCGGGGTGGGCACGGGCACTTTATGAAACACCAAGGGGAGGGTGACTGGATGAAACGTCAACGTACTCAGAGGCAACTCTACTGTGGCATGTAGGTTCTTAAAAGTATACTTATACTTAAACTCAAACTAATAAAAGTATTGAATTTTGGCTTACTTTTACTTAAACTAAAACTAAAACTATTAAAGTATGACCAACTTTTACTTAAACTTAAATTATTTTGGTCATAATTTAAGTAAGAATAAAAGTAAGATGAGCAGGGAAAACGCGCAGGGGCAGCGGGCAGGGCTACAAGCATGGGTGGTCTGCTACAAGCAACAACCCCAGCAGAAGCTGCCTCAACTTCCTCTGCTATTTCTGCTGAACTTGACAACTACTCAGCTTTCAACCCAGACTTGAGAAAAGGGGCAGAACCAGCAGATGAGTTCTGGCTCCAACGCAAGAAGGAATACCCTGAACTTCATAAAGTGGCACTGGACATTCTCGCTTGTCCAGCAACTTTAGCTACATCTGAGCGTATTTTCAGCCATTACTCCATCAAAAGCAAAGGGCCAAAAGGCAGCTGTTCTAATGAAAAATTGGAGCAATCTATCATGCTGAAATACAATCAACATTTGTACATGGGGCCTAGGAAGGAGGGTGATGGTATTGGGAAATCAGGATATTTGGTGGTATTGCTTGTTTGGAAGAGTCGACTATTGAAATAAAATTCTTGCGTTTACAACATGTTGCATTGCAATAGCACATACCTACTTGCACTCATACAGAGCACCAACAAAGAGGAAGAAATTACTTAAACTCTTACTTAAATTATACTTTAGCTTAAATTATGGAGCCCATACTTTTACTTAAACTAAAATAATAAAAGTATGAGGCCATACTTTTACTTATACTTAAACTGTTTAGCAAAAGCTTACTTTTAAGAACCTAGTGGCATGAAACATCAATCTCACCAGTTTACCCGTTAGTATGGGTTTCTCGACGTTTTCTTTCGTTGAACAGAGTATACCATAGTAAACAGGCTATATGAGGTCCTATTTTCTTCGATCTCTCCTAAGACAACCAGGGCGAGTTGGAAAACGGCGAAGTGCTTGTTCAAACGAGCATCACCTAAACTTTTCAACAAGCGTCTGTGCGCACTTTAAAACGGCCTCTGTGTTGTGCAAACTTCGTCCAAAGCGTTAGCCCCGAATATAAGGTTTTTCTGGAATAACTTTGCGTAGAGGCAACGCAGAGGGGCGCCAGACGTATCGATCGACTCGTCTCAGTGAGACGAATCGAATGGTATGCTGGATGTTGAAATCTACCCAGCGGTTCGTTCTGTAGCGCCAAATCGCATGTTTTTGGGGGTGTTTTTGAGACGTCGTACTGCGCCAAATACAAACGCTTTGGGCCGCTCTTTTTATGAATGGATAGACCTAGGTTGGGTCTACTATGAGAGCAAACTGCATGTTTGTATCTGTCCTGTAGCGAGCGCAGCAGCTGCTCAAAGTTGGGTCGGAAAGACTCCGTATCTACCTTAAGAGTTGAACACTCAAAATTTCAACTCTAACTCAAATAGAAAGAGTTGGAGACACTCCAACTTTAACTCTCAACTCTAATTCCCAAAAATTGTCAACTTTTAATATACTACTGTATACAGTACCACATACATGCGCATACATACTGTACAGAAAAAAACAATACACGCTGCCATAACTTAGTCGTGAATGGACCCTTCCCAAAACAAACACAACACTGGTAGTTTCCAGAAAAAACCATTCAAAAATATTCCAGAGATAACAACTTACGATTGCCACTGGTTGAATTTTTTGGAGACCCGGAAGCCTGCTCTCCAGAATCGCTTTTACGAAGAAATTTTAGCATGACTGCATGACCACGTTGTTCACTCAGATTTCAGAGTCCACAGTGAGCAATAAGTTTCCTCGAAAATCCGATAGTGTTAGCAACTATGGAGTAAAGTAAGTAACAGGTTCTTTTAGTTGCGTCCTTGACCATCCAACGTGCTAGTCCACTTGTAAGAAGAATTCAGCAGGTCCACCTCAAAATCAAATTTGATTTGGCATATGCATCGCTAACAAAAGTGGTTTCTCTTAAACGCGAAGTGTCAAAATAGGTACCGTACATTGGTTGAACACAAAATATGGATGTTCACATGGGTAGGAGTAGTAGTAATAGGGTGATGAGTTTGGAGCATGTTTTACCATCTCCGGCTCCTTTCACTCATCCCCGACAGCTGTCAAACCTGTAACCATGGCAACCTTTTCACGTGTGTTGTCTGAGCCTGTTTACTGTTGCTCGGACCCCCGACAGCTGTCAAACCTGTAACCATGGCAACCATTGTCCAATCCTGTTTACTGTTGCTCGGAAGTCCACGCTTCGCGTGGACTTCCCCGCCGCCGCCGCCGCGCACTAAACACCCGACTGCATTCTTTTTGAATGAAATTTTCGAATGCACAATTATTTCGAAGGTTCGAACACACAGCACAGGCTGTACAGTGAACCATATTAGTTCGAACCATCTTATTTTCAAAAACACATATTTTTTTCGAATATTTCCTGGTTTACAATATTTGTACTTGTGTCAACAGGCAATAAATCAACATTCTTTCTTCAGGTATATACATACAGCGTACGTGCAACTTACCCATCCAATCAACAGTAGTAGTGACAGCTGAGTACCTGCCGACTTATCATAGATCTAAAGGACTTTGAATGCACGCAATAGATCTTTGATAGCTCGCAAACTCTTCCGCCGTCGGAATATCCACCAGTGATCAGTATAAAAGGATGGATGATAGACGGAAATTTGTCAGTCAATAAATATGCCGCTCGTAATCGCGCAGGACGAATCTTGTTATTACAGCATAGATGTCGAAACCATCGAAGGCATCGCCAAGTCCATAAATAAATTCACATTTTTCCTACTAGCAATATCCATCTCTTTCTTCGTAATTTGGACTTATCTCTTCTTTTATCAGCAGCGATGTCCTTGCTGAGCGATCTATACTATGATAAAAAATCACCAGCTGGCTACAGTTCAGCTCTCAAACTTTGGACTGAAGCCAGAAAGCAAAATCCTGAGATAAAACTGCGTGATGTGCACAAATGGATCTCCACGCAGCGTGTGCCTACTCGTTATACAACTGGACGTAAAATATACCCTAGGGCGACTTTTGTAGCTGGATACGCAAATCACATATGGATGGCCGATTTGGCTGATTTCAGACGCTTCGCATCCCAAAATAGCCAGTATAATTGGCTGCTGGTAGTTCAGGACATGTTCTCGCGGAAACTGAAAGCGTTGGTCGCGCAGAAGAGAAAGACAGCCAAAGACACGGCGGCGTCATTTCGAAAACTTTTTTCTGAGTCTACGACATTGCCTCAGGCACTAGTGACAGATAAAGGAGGAGAATTTGGCGGCGAATGTCAGCAAGTGTTTAAGGAATATGGCATCCACAAATACGTCACACAAGATGTTACGCAGAAAGTGGCGCCTGTAGAGCGTGCAATATTGACGATAAAACAAAGACTTTTTCGAATCATGGCCTCTGAGAAATCTTGGCGTTGGACAGACAAACTAGAAGTGCTCATGGAGGCATTCAATCAAAGTCATCACCGCATGCTGGGTATGACACCGAACGAGGCGGAGAAGCCGGAGAATGCGGCAAGAGTCTATTATAATTCTATCACCAAGAGGGAATTAAGAAAACGTCAGAAAAATTTACAGTACAAATTCGAGGTCGGAGATGTGGTGAGAGTGTTGGATGATCAGACGTTTGGCAAAAGTTACCTCGGTCGCTACTCGAATACTTTGTATGAAGTGGAAAGTAAAGCTCGGAAGACTGGCGTGCCCGTATACTATGTACGAGAACTACTTACGGGCGAGCCGGTAAAAGGTGCTTGGTACAATGAGGAGTTGAAATTGGTTCTAATCGATAAGGAGAAACTGCCCAGGATAGATAGAATTATGCAGACTCGTTATGACACATATGGGCAAGAAGAGGTGCGTGTAAAAATGGAAGGAGAGGAAAGACCTCGATGGATCAAGTATGATGACCTAATTCCCTATAAATAGCAGCGAGTCAGTGCGAGAAAATCATTATTATCGAAATGTCATCCGATTTCTATCTATACCTTCCCAGCTCCTCTATACCAATCGTCGGAGAGAATACGATAAGTAAGTATAGTGTCAGCCTTTCGACGCCTATCCATCTATATCACGAGTACGAGGTCGCCTTGGTAAAAATAATCTATCCAGCTCGTGCGTATAATATTTTTGATGGCAGAATCTACTACTACAGTTTCAAGAAGGATCAGTACAAAGAGGTTCAGTTGACACCAGGCTACTATACCGTCGGCACGGAAGTTGCTTCTCTGCTAAATGAAGCCCTCGGAACCGACGTAGAGCACTATCACTTCTCCGTATACAATAGCAAGAGACGTTTCATTCTGAACTGCAGAGGCGAGGGCGAGAAGAAGCCATATATATGGTTTTCAGGTAATTTGAGGGTGATCACGGGCTTTCCTTCATATGTTTCACAGGAAGGTGAAACGTTTTCTGAAAGACAGTGGGACACTTTTGGAGGTCTACAAAAACTTCTACGTATACTCTGATATAGCGAGAAGCATAAACATCGGCAATACCACTGCCCCAGTATTAGCAGTGGTGAACTACAAGGCGAAACCTTACCTCGATATTCACGAGGAATACGAACCAATAAATCTCATCTACACGGATGTGACGAAGAGCATTCTAGATTTAGTGACAATCAATTTGCGGGCAAAGACAGGAGATCCATTCCCATTTGATTCAAAAGGTGAAGCGGTGGTTGTGTTACATCTGCGATTGAAAAGGCTATAAATAGCAGCTTTCCCATTTTTCCTGGTTCATTTTAAAGAAAATGTACATACGACCTAAAGAAGCAGCAGCAGAAACAGAGCGCAGCACATCTAGTGAGGACTACGTTAACATTTTCACACCGGG
>JASAMW010000230.1:0-11622 GCA_030247985.1 Epsilonema sp. ZAB3_2
TGAACAAACGAACTTGGACAGACATGGTCTCAATATCCATTCTGTCACAATGGAACCGTATACAATGTTTAAATTGGGAAGTTCAACAGTTGATTGATATTCTTTTTCCTTCCCTCGCGATGCCGATAAAAATGCCCCAGACATTGAAATTAGGTATGAACGAGATAGAACTGCTCAATTTTTGAATAATTTGAGAAAAGTTTTTACCATGTTAAATTTTATGCTCTAAACAAGCGCACTAATGAATAATGAATAATGTGAATGTTGCACGCGAAGCGTATGTAGCATTTTTTGTTTGTTGACTGACAGGTGCTTGATTGTTGATTAGGTTAGTTGAATGCTGGGTTGATTGGATTGGATACTGGACTGATACTGATTGCAATGTCTTCATTCCATCAAGCCACGATCACATACTGTAATGTTCCGTGTATAGCCCCTCGCGTGTATAACCCCCTCGTGTATAGCCCCAAAATCGGTGCTTACCCTTTGTATAGCCCATGGGGCTATCTACGGAACATTACAGTACACGATAACACATCGACTGTTGTATTGTAGGCCTACCATGCATGCCTGAACATGCTTCAGTCTGCTTGGTCTGCTTCGCATGGGCCTGTTTCTAGGCACATACATACATATCCTACGTAGCTGTGCAAATTTTTCCAATGTCCGACTTTAGCCCATATAGGCGTACTACTACTACCGTACTGTCTGTATTGTATACATAGTCGTTTCAAGTTTATTTACCGATAAAAACAAGAAATTGAAATAATAATAAGATAGGCAACATAACAAGAAAACAATCATTCAAGGTATTTTGTCTTTTGGGGTGTACGTATGTATTTCTAGCAGGAATGAAATTATTTGGTTGGTTGTTCCATACGTACTACACAACATCCACACTCACACAACAGATAGCAATAGCTTGTAATACTGTATGTACGTAGCATGTATGTATGTACTGTACACGCGAACTGTATCATAATAAATTATAATGTAATGTATGTTGCTCTAATAAAACAAGTATTTTTTGCCGGATGCGTTGCCGTTCATTTTTTTCGCCGACGAAGGAAAATAATTGCGACAAATTGCCTGAGGGCAAACTTAGGTATGCATGTCCTAACCCCAGAGGCAGAATACTACTGTACAGTATAATACATTATTGTGCAAAGAAAAAAACTGCGCAAAAATTCGTGGCTGAGCTCCGTAATGGCTGGCTAATAACAAATAAAAAGTTGAATTGAAACATACGTAGTACCAAAAATATATAATTCCTGTGTATGCAGAAGAATGGCCAACGTAAAAGAAACGAAAGTAATCCCTGACTAGTTTTGGCCCCAATTTATTAGATTTGGAATTGCCAATAAATTGGATATCCAATAAATTCGGGAATCGAATCCAATAATTGGGTACCGAAACTTATCCAATATGGATATGGACATCCAATTTATTCCAATAGGTATGGAATCCCCGAATTTATAATTGGATACAGTAGAATCCCCAATTTATTGGATATGGAATCCCCAATAAAATAAGTTTCGTAATATACAATAAATTGGATATCTACATTTTGGGGCCAAAACTAGTGCTGGGATTGCTGTTGGGATCGGTAGATCGTTACCCTCAAACGCATCGAGGCAGCCATCAGTATGGGTGCTCCATAGATTACTTTAAAGAAGTCCACGTTTTAGTATTGAAGAGCTGTTTCCTCGTTGGACCTCCCAAAAGCCATGAGGCTTATTTTTTCTTAGAAATTATTTGCGCAGTTTAGAAAAAAATAAGCCATGGCTTTTGGGAGGTCCAGCGAGGAAACAGCTCTTCAATAGTAAAACGTGGACTTCTTTAAAGTAGTCTATGGAACACCCATACTGATATGGCTGCCTCGATGCGTTCCGTGGTAGGGAGATGTACGGTACTGTACATACGTGAGATTACCTGTATTGACGCTCACTTTTCTTCATTACTTGATAATTAGGCAACTACTACTGCATTGTATTGTATACGTACAAACAAAAATAGTAAATTTTACTTTTAGCTAGCCTGCGGCACCTCACCAAACTACTAACTTATAGCCTGCGGCACCACGGAGTTTGTATGCGCGTGGGGCCGGGGATATGACGCGCGGCCCCGCCTGTCCCACGGTACGGTGGTCATGAATATTCCGAGAAGTTTTTGATTGGCTGTCTTCCTTGTCCTTACCGTTCCGCCGTGTACCTCTAGACAAAGAAACATTAGTAACTAATCTCGGAGTTGACGACCGCAACAAAGCCGGTGGTGCGCGCGCCGTAGCGCCCGCCCCACTGCGCGTACAACAGTACAGTAAATACCGTGATGCCGCAGGCTTGAAAAGCGTGCTTCAGTCTGTCTTCGCTGTCTAGTGTCTACTGCAGTCCCCCAGAGGATGCATGTCCTATGGGCAGTTCTGTACATTTGCCGTGCTCGGACAGGTGACGGAGGTGACGCTGGAGCGAGTGACGGCTGCGCCTGGTGCTACAGTGGTAGCCAAGTTGCCGGAGGTGAGAACGCCATTGTTGCAGGTCAGGGTAAAGGCATCCCCAGCGGCGGGGCCATTGACCACACATCCCATGCCGGTGTCAGTGACTGCAGTCACGCCGTTTATCGCAGTCCCGGTCGCAGCCAATATGCAATTAAATCCTCCTGCGGCGTTTCTCTCAACCGAGGCGACTGCTCCGTTCGGAACGGTACAAGTGCAGGCGGTGGGATTGCAATCCACTGCCGTACAGGTGACACCAGTGCCAGTGATACTGACAGTCGTACTGTCGGTTCCTGAGACGGAGAATGAGCAGGCTAGAACAGCAGAAGTTACGGCAGAAGTCAAACGGATAAGCGTATGCGTAAATACAGCCGTGCGGGGAACGTTATGTAAGAAACCGAGCGGTTTTTGATTTCGCGCAAACATCTCACGGTCTAATGCTGATGATTCACTCACGAGTAGTTGTGGTCGTGGTAGTAGTTGTGGTCGTAGTAGTAGTTGTTGTAGTTGAAGTACTGGTGGTAGTTGCGGAGGGTGATACTGTTGGAGAGCAAGCTCTTAGGAGGTGGTTGTGGTGGCCCCATAACCAAAAGACAACGGACAAAATCGAACTCAGACGCGCCATCGTTCTCTGCACTCCACACCACACCACGAACGAAAGTACTTAGTGAGGACCGACTTCAACTTACACCCGAGTTCGATTCGAGTAGACCAATTTTATCATAAACTACATTTTTAACCGAGTCTTTTGCAAAAAACCGCTTTTCAAAATTCCTATTCGTTCATGAGTTATTCGAAGATAAAAATCGATAAATTTCAGTATTGAAGCGGTCCTCGGGAACCACTACGGTAGTTAACTACGTAGTTAACTACCGTAGTGGTTCCCAAAACCGTCTTCAGTACTGAACTTGACTGAACTTTGCACACCCACAACACGTGAACGGATAGGAATTTCGGAAAGCGGTTTTTTGCAAAAGACTCGGTTAAAAATGTAGTTTATGATAAAATTGTAGTTTTAGTTTTAAATTCGAAAGTCGGTGTAGGGGACCCCTTGCCTTTAAAGGCATCCCGCTTCCCGCACGACTACCGTACCGTACCTACAAGACTAGCACCACCTATACGAATAAGGATCGAAGCATGCTGCATACCCAAGAGGGCCCAAAGGAAAACAAGGAAGAACGAAGAATTACCGTACTATCTGTATAAATTGATTGAAGACTACGTTGTAGAGCGCTTCTCTGAAAATTCACCATACGCACCTTGTTTATGGTCCAGAAGCCGTTTTCCAAACATATTGAGACTTCCGCATTGCGTTGCTGACCAGTTTAAAATTTAACCCCTCCTGTATGCTGAGATACCTATGGCTGCTGGTAGGCCCAATTTGCCCCCTACGTGCCAGCCACTTTTTCAAAAGTTCTTAACATCATTCTTCTCCATTTTTTTCGCTGATTTTGGTTTGGGGCATGCCTCTCCAATATTTTGATGAATATGGCATGACATAGACCAATAAGGGGTAATTTTGGCTAATTTGATCATTTTCGTCAATTTTGGTGGTGTATTCATCAAAATATTGAAGGGGCATGCCCCAAACCGAAATCAGCGAAAAAAATGGAGTAGAATGATGCGAAGAACTTTTGAAAAAAGTGGCTAGCACGAAGGGGGCAAATTGAACCTACCAGCAGCCCTCAGCATACAGGAGGGGTTAAATGTTAAACTGGTCAGCAACGCAATGCGGAAGACTCAATATGTTTGAATAACGGCTTCTGGACCATAAAAAAAGGTGCGTATGGTGAATTTCCAGAGAAGCGCTCTACAACGTAGTCTTCATTCAATTTATACAGATAGTATTAGTCCGTGCTTGTATTGAGCATTTCCCCGAGTCGAAACCACGCGTGTTTTTTGCAGGCGTAACGCCCGACAGCAGCGAAACGAAGCGAAAAAGAAAAGGAAAATGTTTCGCCCTGCAAAAAACACGCGTGGTTTCGACTCGGGGAAATGTTCATAATACTGTACAAGCACATACTAATCGTTCTTCCTTGTTTTCCTTTGGGCCCTCCGAGAAGCAAGAAGTCGAAAGATAAAATGGGCGCCAATACTGTACATATGGAAATATTTTCGGAAGGCCTTTTTTGGACAGAAGATCCAGTACTTCGTACTCGGGAAATTTTTAGAACCATCTGGCTGATGTATGTACACTGAACAGTACACCATACAATATGTACATAACATAGGCTACGCTCGGGCATGACGTCGTGCTAAAAGGCAAGGGCTGCCCTAACATAGACTTTCAAATTTTGGATTCAAACCCATTGTATCATAAACTATATTTTTATTCAAGTCTTTTGCAAAAACCGCTTTTCAAAATTCCTATCCGTTCACGAGTTATCCGTGTGCAAAATTCAGTACTGAAGACGGATTTGGGAACCGTTACTACCGTAACGGTTTCCGAGCTCCGATTCAATACTAAATTTATCGATATTTATCGTCGAATAACTCGGGAATGGATAATGTGGTTTGTTGCAAAATACTTGAATAAATATAGTTTATGATAGGCTACAATGGGTTTGAATTCAAAATTCGAAGGTCGATGTTAGGCTAGGGCAGCCCTTGCCTTTAATCAAAGGAAAACCGCAGTTCTAATTTTTTTCGGAGAGATTTTGTTGTCTAAATTGTTTGAAAAATTTTGCCCCAGTAGTACAGTTCCAATTGCACAAGCACAAACAAAACCCATTCAACACACACTTTCTTCACCAGTGACAGTAGCGCGCTTCACACGTGTTGAGTAAACTCACGGTGAGTTTGAACTTCGAGTGTTATTTTTCGTGCAGAGCATCCTCACTTGCTTCCACGCGCAAAATTTTACTCGCGTGTTCACACTGTGTGAGCGGTTTCAAACTCACGGTGAATTCACCGGCCTCCGTACGTATGCTTCATCACATACTGACGAGTAATTCACCGTGAGTTTACTCACCACGTGTGTAGCGCGCTGCGCTACTGAGTTTTACCGTCCTCTACCTGCGCCAGTTGTAGTAGTAGTAGTTGTTGTCGTGGTTGTGGTCGTGCTGGTTGTTGTTGTTGTGGCACCACTGGGTGTTCCTACCCCACACGTTTCAACCACCTGTAGTAGCCTAGTTCCGAATGAGAAAACGACGAATGACAGAAGCACAGATCTCAGGAGCCTCATTATTCGTTTTGTTGTTATTCACTCCAGAAAAAGATGACAACTACGGGAGAGCGAAACAATAGTTAATAATACGTTGATATGCCACCAATAAAAAGACGGTTTGTTAGTACCCAAGAGAGTGTCCGTCCTGTCCAACCACGGTCTCTTCCTGGTATCGGTAAGTGTTTACCCTGAAATCGTAGTACGTATATTTATGGGGTCCTAGCTTGTCTTGCCAGGTTCCATGCTTTGCCTTACAGTGAATTCCATGTATGTCCATGGGTTTGCGTAAACTAATCCACGCAATGCCTGTAAACAGTACGGCATCGCGATATTTTGAGTTTTTTGTGCAGCAAATAAGAGACGAACGCCGTTTTTCGGAAATATCGCTTCCGTTGGCGATAAAAATCAATGAACGTTAAACACAACAAACTGTGCCCTGAGGGTCTTTTTGCGAGGCGCGGCGCGGACAGTGTCACCGGTAGAAATCTGTAGGGTTGTTACGGGTCCTAAATTGAATACCGATGCTGGAGCTGTAGCCGAATCTCGCCAACAGTGCGCTTCAGACGTGAACCGAATTTGGAACCCTGACTATTTTCGGAGCCCTGCCCTGCCCTGCCCCGGAGCCCTTCAACATATTTTGTAAAGTCTCCGAGTTCACACCGAACTCGCTTCGTTTTTCCAAACGTGCGTGCGAACAGCCGAAGTTTGTAATTCGGAGACAAGCGAGTAATTGACGTTCCTTTTGGCTCAAAACGAAGTCATTCGAAACTCGGAGCGAACTCGGAGCACGTCTGAAGCGCACCAGTGAAAGTTTTGTTCAGAAAAAAACATCGCGAAAAGTGAAGACCGACCTATATCGCTCAGCATCAACCTGTGCATGATGATCACATTCCAACCTACATCGCACGTATAATTTCCCAGCTGAGATTGAAAGAGGGAAATTACCTAGTGGTAATAGCGGGAACAAAAATGTCCTTATTTTCTGCCACATACATACCATGTACCGTACTGTACATTACCCCGTAAAATAGGACTAAACAGGAATTTTGTTTCCGGGGAGTTTCCGTGACATCCCTAACGAAGTACCGTATATTTCATGACGAGGGTGGTAGACTGCGTCTGCACATAGTTTTTGCACACTTTTTTAAACCGTAAAAGTAATAACAACTCTGTTCTTGCAGCGAAATTGTAATAATTATTGAGCGCCTTGACTCTCGCGACTCTCAGAAAAAAATTAGTCATTTTTCTCCTTATACGAACAAGGTACGGAAAACTATGTATTATGTACATAATCTAGCGAAAAATTTGGGGCAATGAAAGAAAAAATTACCACAAACAAGGGGAAAATGATCAATCTGTCAGCGCTGCCACCTGTGACTTTATTGGCTGAATTGTTCTTACAGTCTCACTCTCACTTTCTGTCTCTCTACGCTGTATACTGTACCTAACGGCGAATGGTCTGCCGGCTCACAGTTCGCTATGGAACTCAAGTCGTGTTGCGTAAAATAGAAAGACAAAATGCAGATTTTTGTCCTTGAGCGAACTCTCAGTGGCCAGACAGTAGTCGAATCGGTATTTAAGTTTACAGTAGGGTACTGTGGGGTAAATCCGGACACGGGGGTAAACCCGGGTCACCTTGTATATTTCAGCAACCACACAACCGATTGAGACAAGTACTGTGCTGGCTGCGTTCGCAATGCTTTCTCGCAATTACTCGCGATCAGTTTCGAGCAGTTCCCGATCATATTGTGAACGCTTCGCAATCAATTGCGAGCGCGTTCGCTCCGTCGGAGAAAAAAAAGAAAGTCGAAGAAAAAGGAACGGAAACGCAGGAAGAAATAAGAAAGGTGGGGCCTATTCGTTCAAGCAAAACAATTCCAAAGCAAAAGCATGGTTTTATTGCCAAATTTTCTGCACAAAAAACGAGGCTTCATAGTAGCAAATATGCGCTGGGTATTTTAGAAGCAAGTGAAGGAACAGTCCAAAGTCCAGCAAATCAAGTAGGAACGTACCTAGGCCTAACTGCCTGCCTATAAGTCTGGCCAGAGAGAGTTCGTTGGGATGGGACTCAAGTCGTACTGTGTAGTTTGCATGTACTTCTGCTAAATAGGAGTAGGTACAAGAAGCAAGGTCAGAAATTCATATATGTGAATCTATTTCACGCAACGCGCCTTGAATGCCATAGCGAACTCTACTGACCAGACTATAGTGCGTTCAGGTCCTCTTTATCTCTCTACAATCGTGGCCTACTAAGAACGTGCAAAGATTTCCAAACTGGCGCAAGACTTTTCGCATCAATCACGCAGATATTTCCATGCATTTTTGTGCTATTTTTGGCGAAAAGCTTGTGCGCGACTTCAGAAGTTATCGCATTCTCTTAGTGCACAGACTATAGTAGGTAGGCTCTGAAAATCCTTGGTAGGCCCGAGTGAATTCCTCCTGGTTGGACGGCCACTGACACACCTATACTCTGGAAAGGAAAAAGAATGAATGAAACAAAATATACGCTTTCAATTCATTTGCAAGCCATATCGTAGCATATGGCAGGCACATGTTGTGTTTGCAAACTAATTGCATTGCATCTTGCATTGCATCTGTTTGCACGAATAAAGAACAATTCGTGCTTTCACATGCCTGGCAGATTGTTGCCCGTTTCCTTCTTCTCATGCCCTGAATCACCCCTGTTCCCGGCATGTTTCGCTTATTGTTCCTGTTTTCCTATGAAAACTTTCCTTTCCTCTCCATTCCTCTTCTTTTGTTTTGTTTTTTCCTCCCAAAATTATGTTCCTCGCAATCGATCGAAATTGTTCGCGATCAATTGCGAGCAGTTTTCAATCTTTTCGCAACTGCTCTCCGATTGGTCGGGACTGCTCGCGATTGCTTGCGAGCACTCATTTTTTCGCGAGAAAGCATTCCGACCGCAGCCAGCACAGTATTCTACCAATCGAGTCCTTGAACTTTCCTCTTTCAAATGAGCTACCGTATTTTTGGGTGTGTAGCCCCATGGGGCAATACAAAAATTGAGAGGTCTGATGGGGGTTATACAATGGGGGATATACACTGGGGGGGATATACATGGGACAAAATTTTTGTTTGTGAGAGGTGTGTAGAGGCATGTTTTTGAAGTCAAAAGTACGTGTTTTAGGGCATAATCGCGGTCAAAACAGGGTTATTCTATGCTCAGCTAAGCATATAGGCATGGTGGCATGGTGTAGGAGCAGCTATAGCTAGCTTATGATCAGCTTACATTGGTAGGCTAGGTTGAGGTACCTTCCAGTTCATGGGGGTTTTGTACCAGGGGGATATACACTGGGCAAATTTTATGTTTGTTTTGCCAATGGGGGTTATTCACTGGGGGGATATACAATGAGGGGATATACACCCAAAAATAAGGTACCATGTTTATCATTTGCTGAAGCGGCAAGTTCAGAAAAGCTTAGGTGTCGGGGTTTACCCCACAGTACCCTACATCTGTACGTACGTACATACTACTACGACGAGGGCTGACTGGCGGGTATGAAGTGGACGCCCGCCCGCACTTGAACAAACTAAACACTTGAACATGGTCTCATTCTATCCATTCTGTCATGATGGAACACCGCATACGTACATATGTACGTAAATGTTATTGGGTAGTTCAGCTGATTGATTCTTTTCTTTCATCGATGCCGATCAAAATGCCAAAATAGGTATGAACGATAGAACTGTTCAATTATGTTGAATAATTTGAGAAAAGTTTTTTAGCATACTAAATTTTATGCTCTTACACTAGTGAATAATGAATATTGTGAATGTTGCACGAAGTGTAGCATTTTGTTTGTACATACGGCATGTCAGCGTGAGCACGCAGTACTGCTGTACTTTTATACACAGTCGCCTCAAGTTTATGCACCGAAAAAAACAAGAAATCGAAATGTATGGGCAACCAACAACAAAACACCTAATAATTCATTATTATTATATTTGATTTTTGGGTCTCTTTCTGGTAGGAATGAATTAGTTGGTTGGTTGTTCTATACGTGCACAACATGCACACTCACACAACAGACAGCAATAGCATAGAATATAATGTACGTACGTAGCATGTAGGGCCTATTATGTACACTCTAACCGAATCATAATAAATTATATTATAGTAATGTAGGCCTATATGTACCTATGTACTGTTGCAGTATTGATCTTAATAAAACAAGTATTTTTTGCCGGATGCGTTGCCGTCTATATTTTCGCCAACGAAGGTGAATTATAAATTGCGACAAGTTGCCTGAGGGCAAACTTAGGTACAGTATGCATGCCCTTAACCGATACTGAATATCCCTGCCAACTCCATTCATTTATGCGCACGCATGAGCACGAAAAATAGGAGCTCCAGTACATAAGGTGCTCATGCATGCGCATTTATGAGGAACTGTGTTCACAAGCGCCAACCACCGTCAGCCCTTTCTGTTATATTCTGAGCCGAAACATCATAGTGACAAGTTCACCCAGGGACTGCTACAACACAGTAACGAAATATTTCGAAGTATTTCGAAATATCTCGAAGTATTTCGAAATATTTCGAAGTATTTCGAACGAAATATTTCGAAGCGTCTGGGTGAACTTGCAACTTTGATGTTTCAGCTCTTTTAGGCAAGTGGAGAACAGACAAGGATTTTTCGCACTTGTAATTTCAAGTTCAAGCAACTTTTGGTCGAGTTTTGTGATCACAGTTCTTCATAAATGCGCATGCATGAGCACCTTCAGTACTGACTGGTCACTGAAGCTCCTTTTTTCGTGCTCATGCGTGCGCATAAATGAATGGAGTTGGCAGGGATATTCAGTATCGGTTAACCCCAGCGGCACAATACTACTGTACACGTGTACAGTACATATTACAACATTGTGAAAAGAAAAAACTGCGCAAAAATTCGTGGCTGAGCTCCGCAATGGCTGGCTAATAACAAACAAAAAGTTGAATTGAAAATACGTGTATGTACAACAGTGTGTCTGTCTCACTTATGATTTCCCTAATGATCCAGCCTTGTAACTTCCGTATTACAACAGTAGGTAGATATTAAGTTGAAATATTTTTTCCCTAGAATCCTAAGAATATGCCATACTGTGTAGCAAAATTTGAGCTAGATAGGCCCGCAGCAAACGAAATATAACAGAACCAAACGGACTCAAAAAGATACAGGCGATTTACAGCCAATAGCACCTTCAAAGAGCGGTCGGTCGAGCTCAAAAGGGGAACCATTGATTTCAAAATGTTGAAAAACGTGGTCGCAAATATTGGCAAGCTCGTAGTACGTACCTAATTTAGACTTGAAAAGCGTGCTTCAGCTTGTGTCTATCTATACGCTTGCAGGACTATACAGTCCCCGAAATAGTCCTATGGGCAGTTCTGCACATTTGCCGTGCTCGGACAAGAGATCGCCGTGACGCTCGAGCGAGTGACAGCTGTGGCGGGTGCTACAGTGGTAGCCAAGTTGCCGGAGGTGAGAACGCCATTATTGCAGGTCAGGGTAAAGGCACCCCCAGCGGCGGGGCCATTGACCACACATCCCATACCGGTGTCAGTGACTGCCGTTACGCCGGGTATCGCTGTATTGGCCGCAGCCAATATGCAATTAAATCCTCCTATGGCGTTTCTCTCAACCGAGACGACCACTCCGTTTGGAACTGTACAAGTGCAGGCCGCGGTACTGCAATCTACAGCCGTACAGGTGACACCAGTGCCAGTGATACTGACAGTCGTACTTGCAGTCCCTGTGACGGAGAATGAGCAGGCTAAAACAACAAAAGTCACGGACAGAAGTCAAAAGGAATAAACGCCATGTAGAATTTTAAAGTACCTACTGTACATGTAGGTACATATAGTAGGTACGTACTGTAGGTACCTACCTTGTCGTCATACCTACTACATAGGTACGTAATGTTGTGCTCACATCTCTTACATCTCACACCCTCCACAACTAGCAATACG